>JAGSMP010001300.1:0-58265 GCA_029286625.1 Parnassius orleans
ATAAAACTCAGTTTTCTTTCAATTCAAAAAGCAATGGATAGTTCATTTCAGTGACCATGCGGGCGCCGCGGGTAACTGCTAGTTTATAATATATAAAAAAAACTGGACAAGTGCGAGTAAGGGTTCTGTATAAACTTAATTGAGTTTCTAGATAATTTATCCATCTTGGAATTAATAGTTAAGGTAAGCAACGAACCTTGCTCTAACGAAAATCTAAGTCGCATTGAAGGACAAACTTAATTTTGCATTGTAAGAAATGTTCTTCTATATATCAGTCTGGGACCACGATTCAGATCCGCTATACCTTCACTGGCAATACGCGCTGGTGAAGAACATGTGTAGAACGTAATATTTTTATTCTAAAACTTGTAACATAATATGTATCTATATTTTAAAGTATGAAAGTACTCCATTACTAAAAGAATAGGAAAATAGTAGGACTTGTCTCATCTTATCTCATCTGGTGATAAACTAAATTAGCATGATTGAAGTTTACTAGGATAGTTGCGATATAATATCTAAAATGGCTTGTATATATATAAATAACATCTTACTGGAGATCTTGCAAATTAGCATAACAAATATTGCAGCGATACTTTTGTTACAACGTCATTTTGTAACACATTGAAGTTTATATAAAATTCCTTCAACAATACCACCGAGCAATTGAATTCATAAATATATAAGTAGAGACATGCTGCAGCTATATTACTGGTATAGTTGTAGCACGAATGGGTCGGCTCGATCGGGGAAAGACGACGCTCTCACAGAATACCAGCGTAAAATAGCAGCTTAACGCTGCTGTGTTTAGTATGGTGAGTGTAGAGAACCGGAAACCCTTTTTACTGGAAACGAGGCATTCACAGGTGACAACGCATCTGCATTTTAATTCGTAATTGAGGATAGATGTGGATGTCTATGGGCCACGGCAACTACTTACCATCAGGTGGACTGTGTGCTCGTTTGTTACCCTTAACCTATAAAAAAGCAATATTTCACTGCGTTGCACGATATAGAAGGCAACTTGATGACTGCAAAATTGCGCCTAGAAATTGCCACAAAACTAGCCAGTTTACAAACGCTTTAAGAGTCAAAATGAATTGAAATATATTCCGTATTCTTAGAACATAATATGCCATTAGCCGTTAGAAATATAGCACTCCACATATATGACCATAACTATTTGCCATAGTTGCCACGCTGGCAGGTGGTTTGGCAGTCGCAGTTTTAGTTTTTAGTTGTCTTAGTTGCTTTAGTTGTATAACAGTGACTCTTGGCCACGGGTTCAAATCTCACACTAAAGAAATATTTGTATGGTTTACCTTTCCGTGTCCAGATGTTTGTCCAAATATTACTTATGTATGAAAACACCTTAACGATATAAAAATCCTAGACTGTGGGTTTAGCGTATATTTATTCTTCTTCATGGTCACTGGGAAATGAACTATCCATTGCTTTTTGAATTGAAAGAAAACTGAGTTTTATAGATTAAAAGGAAACTGAGCAAAATTGATTCGTCAGCCTATTTAAATGTTTTGAAACGCAGCGTAGGAAAGCATGAAAATAGCCTGTTTATTCCAAATGGAAATGGGATATTTTTTAATTAAAGGAAACTGAGCATAATTATCCGTCAGGGATGCAGACTTTGAAAAAAACTGAGCTAAATTGATTCGTCAGAGATGCAGTTTTCTGAATTGAAAGGAAACTGAGCCAAATAAAAGATCCGTCAGAGATGCAGCCTTTGAGTTGAAAGAAAACTGAGCTTAATAGGTCCGTCAGAGGTGCAGCATTTGAATTGAAAAGAAACTGAGCTAAATAGGAAATTTTGAATTGAAAGGGAAGATCTGTGGGAATTTGATTAATTGATTGTGGGAATTTTGGAAAAAACTAACTGAACACTATTTTAAGACGCCACTGTACACAATGTTATATGTTTTTCCATTCGGGGAAAGAATGGAGATTCTGGGCATTTGACACACGCGAACATGCTACATACAGCTGACCATGAGAGAAGCACGGTTTTTCTAAGTTGACCCCTCTACCTGTAATGTTTGTTTTGCGCTTTATTAATTGTCATTGCAAAACTGAGCTTAATAGGAACTGTAACCTTGAATTGAAAAGGAAGATCTGTGGAATTATAGGATCCGTGGTATAATAAAATTTTCACCTTTTCCTATGCCTGTCAAAATTGTAGCACCGATTATGTTCCGTCCAAGATGTGTCACACGCAGCCTTGTCCCATTACATAACCGAGGAGCATCTAAATTTCGCATTAGCATGACTGGGACGCCTAATTTTAATTGAAGCTTATGTGAGGGCACACCTGACAACTCTAGAGAATTTAGAAACTCTACGGGATATGAAGTGCTCTGTTCTGTGTCCATAACTGTTCTACTGACAAATACTCTGTTATTTCTCCTGCTACTTTGCTTAATATATCTGAATTTATTTTGTTAACGCTCTCATTTTTGGTGCAAGAATCGCCCTTTCACATAACCAATTGTCTTCATGCATGTTGTTAGTTAAATCTGAATAAACGCTCGCAATTAATTCGGAATGACTCTGTACTAAATTACAAAATCTCTCGTCAATTTAACGCAGCCCTCAGCATCCGTTTCCGACAGCCCATCGCCAATTTTAATAGTGTCAGCATAGTTTCCAGCATAGATATCATTATACAAATGCACTCTCATATTCGTAGTTAAACTGAATTTTGTCACCTTGTTCCAAAAATAGACGACTTGAGCCATGCTTTAATTTCATCTGCAGGTGTGCCCTTTGAATGACAGGTAAAATTTGGCGAAAGTCACCAGCCAGTAAACCACCATTCCTCCCATTACATCGGTATTGCTGCGCAAATCCTGGAGCGTTCGATTTAGTGCTTCTACAGCTTTTTATGCGACATTGTACTTTCGTCCCACACTAAAAGTTTGCATTGTCGTAGCATTATACCTCGTGCACTATTTTTGCTAAAGTTGCAGATCGGCGATTCTTCCTGGGCTAGATTTAGAGGGAGTTTTAAACAGAATGTGCAGTGCGGCCCCGCTTAGCAGCGTGGCGGCTATACCGGAGGAAGCTGCAGCCAGCAATGTTTTTATCTTTCCGTACTTGCGCTAATAATAAATTTAACAAAAATGTCTTCCCAGTTCCTCCAGGGCATCTAAAAGAAAAGTGCACCATTTTCAGATTCAATTTGTCCTAATACTTTGTCAAAACTCGTTTTTGTTAGAAGCAAGCGGTACAATTGGCTACTTGCTGCTGCAAAGCTGGTATATCGTAGTTTGTTTCACGTATAATTTCATCACTTAGTTCATTTTCGGTTGTTCGCTGAGGGCTTATCGTTCCAAAGTCGCTTAATTTTTGCCTACCATTGTCATTACTTTATCTTCAATTTTCCAAGTGCTTCATTGTAGTAGTACAGGTTACAGTAGACACTGTAACCTTCTGCAAAATATCTTCCGCCATGTACTTTTTTATTTGTCCCACAATTTATGTGCATTAGATAGCCTGCAAGATGATATGAGAGTTGCATAAAGATCCCTAATTTTGGCTGGTGACTGGCACTGCACAGCTTCCTCCATGGTTTCATCCCAGTGATTATCGTTTTCTAAAGATGCAAAGCTTCACATGCTTCTCTATAAGTTGCGCATTCCTGACTGTTGACAGTTTTAAGGTCTTTATATCCTGTAGGACCCTGAACATGGTGCAGCAGCAATCGTAAACAGAAACATTCAAAATTAGTTACATGGACGGTATACACACGACCAAGGGCATCTGATGACTTTACACCAGGCCAATTTGTGCAACAGGCGCGCCTTGAATACGGCGTTTCCACCTCTTCCAGATGTGTTCCAAGTATAATAGGGGGACTTCAGAATATAACAACGTTTTTGCAAAGGGTCGGATTGACAAAGTTGAAAGAAGAACGCTCCAGAGCGAGATTTGATTAAACTTTCCTGCCACCATCTTCGGAGCTCTGCGTCTGTATAAAGGTAGCCATTGTCATTGTGCACTGTTTCTTTTTAATAGCTGTTTAGGAATTTCTTTGTACATTTTCCTTCTTTCATACATGGCGATATTGAATTTTGTGCCCATGGACCGTGAATCATATTTCGGACGATGGTATCATACAATTCTTTATCTTGCTCAGGATCCGGAATCTCGGCGCTTATTATGTCGTCTATTTGGCTGGGCCGCAACTCTCTTTAAGCCATTAGAATGTGGGCATGCGGTAATCCTCTTTTGCCATTCAATTGAATACATGAAGCACTGCACCTCTCCGAAAATTTTCCGTTTGTTAATTACATACATTAACTTTCGTACTTTTAATCTAAATACTCTAGCAACTAAATCGTGTCTGTCGGTACTTTTTGGCCCGGCATTAGCCTCGGTTATTTCTTTCCATGTGGAATTGCAAGTAAAAGTAACAAAAAGATCAGGTCTTCCGTAAGTTCGTACATAGGCGAATGCATCTTGTGTGTACTAATGTAGGCGGGGACTGTTAACGAATGATGAGGGCAGAATTACCATTTTACCTAAATCTCTGGTTTACATTGGCGTCGCTAGAAACTGCATCTTGTAAATGTATATAATTCTCAACGCGCAGCTTTTTGATTTAAAGATATATAACGGAGACGTTCACTTTCTACCTTCACATACATGTCTACCAAAATTGATGAAATAATTGTCTACACGGGCTAAGAGGTTATAATCATTTTCGCAACATCATATGATACATAAAAATCCATACATGATACTTTTTGTTCGGAGTAGGCCTTTGTGACCGGGTTAATGAGTGGAATTTGAAAATGATAACCCTCTTGTCCTTTGCAATAAATCAATGGGTATTGCAGAGCGTCATAAAACTTGTGTGTATCGGCTACCCGTTGCAACGTATCATCACGTGCTCGCAAGACAATGTCTCGGTATTTCTGATCCATACTTATAATCACGCCTGTAACCCTTGCGGGGTAGGCAGAGCATCAACGGATTACTTAATATCGTCTGCGAGGTTATCGCCTATTCTGAATTACGATGCACCAAAACGTTTGAAGAAAATCAGCTGGTGAATTTTATGTTTTTATCGCTTCTTCCCGGTCCTGTGGAAAATACAGATCCATACATTTTTATCTTAATTTTGGTAAAAGACATAATAATCCAGATATTCTGACCTTCTGTGTTCGTCCATCGTACCGTCGTCCGTCTTGTAGAATCACGGTGGCGCCACCTAGCTGAATTTAATTTTGCAACATATTAGATTTTCCCACGGAATGATATTTTTCCGTTGAAAAGTAGCCTATGTCACTCCTACAGCCACCGAACTATCCCCATACATATAATCATGCCATGCCGACGCTCTGTTGCGACGTGAAAGAAGGACAAACTTGCAACATATTCGATTTTCCCACGGAATGATGTTTTTCCGCGAAAAAAGCCTATGTCACTCTACAGCCACCGAACTATCCCCATACAAAAATCATGCCATGCCGACGCTCTGTTGCGACGAAAGAAGGACAAACAAACAAACAAACACTTTTCGCATTTATAATATTAGTATGGATTGCATTCCTTAAAACAAAAGAATGCAAAGGGCGGACTTAATCCTTGAAGCATTCTCTACCAGTCAACCGGGATGGTGAGAATTTGACGTAGGTGTATCAATATAGAATATAAAACGAAATAAAATGATAAATAACTAGGTACGCAATATACACAATTTACTAATGAGTATACTATACGAATATAACCTATACATGCATATATATACAAATATATACAAACATACATATACATTGGTACATATATACACATATACATATTTATATACGTAAATAATTAGTACATACAAATAACTATAAATAAATACGTCTGTTTAGCAATATATATGACATGGATGATTCATGTAAGAAGCGTTGTCTGTAATAATTAATAAATAACTACGTAACAACCTTTCCAAAGCATACTTATTGTGCGTTTTTCTGCTGTCATCGGGCAAGGAGATTCAATGACGTTTAGCCTGAACTGTAAAGGATTTAGATATACCATAGAGCTCGGTGAAGTGAACAGGAATACATTTTCTTACTCTTCTTCAAACCATAAAAGTCCACTACTGGACATTGGCCTCTCCCCTAGTAGAGACGAATTTTGTTACGCTTGGCTGGCTGATCAAAGATTTCAGTTCCAAACGTCTCGCCTTTGACGCTACTCCTTCTCATCGGTCTGATATTTACCACCTAGAGTAAAAGATGATTATACCATAGTCTATTAAAAGCCTTACGGCTTTTACTTACGGCTTACTGGCATTTCCCATAGACGAAATGTGGTGTTAAATTTTCTCACACCGCTTTCTCACGTTCATTTAAAAAATGTATAAAAATAATGCTCTTTTTTATTGGAATGCATTTTTAAAAGTGTGTCGTAAGTTGTATCATAGAGTTTATAATATATACACGATTATTTTTCAAAGATTAGCCAAATTTTATAATTAAGTTGAATTATATAAATAAAGTTATACCGTTATAAGTATACGGTGTAGTAAATAAGACATCTACTTTTTTTTTAAATCATCTCAAATTGAATGTGATTTATGGGTAACAACTATGCGTACGCACGCTCCTCTGTTTTTGCCGACTGAACGACCCTCCCATATGAGTGTGTGCATGTCTAGTAAAATAGTAGGCGTTAGATATTTATGAATGAAAATCAGTTACCACGCATTCTGAATTTAAAAGATAAAAAGGATAGAATGTTTGAGACTTTTTTTTAATTAATTTTTCTTCACCATTCACCTATATTACTTATTCTGAACCTTCTCTGCAAATTTGGCCGTATATTGCAAAGTAACCCTCTATATGTTATTCATAAATAGAATTACATGATGAAATTAATTTACATAGAGGTTGATTAAAACCATAAAGAACAATGATAGCAATATAACTAACATCAGTACCTAATTCAACTTAATCAGTTTTAACTTTACTTAATAATTTTTATATTTGATTGAAAAAAAAAAAAAAATTATTTTCATAAGAACTACATTCTACTAAAACTGAGAACCAAACTCATTTTTACCGTCCTATCACTAGGACCACGCTCACCGATGATCCTGGTAACATATCGTCCTCCATTTATTTGCCGGGGACGTAGTCATCATAAAATGTCGTGCTTCCACAGTAACAGTAAGATCTTAAATGTCTATATTACTACAAATGTAGGCACAGATAACTTCTTATATCATCAATACAATTTCTCATTCACTGCTGGACATACAAGCTCAAGAATCTATGGATTAAAATAAATATTATTTAAATGTTTTATACGAGTATGTGTACCATCTTTATCTTAAACGTTTGGGAAACTTATATGTATACTGGGATATTAATAGAATTTATTTTAATATCATAGAGCTAGACGCCCATTTTATTCTCTAACATCCGACAAGACTTTTCAGGTCGTAAAATTTTGTAAGTGAATAATATCTCCCTATCTCTTTCTTCTTTATCAGGTCATGAAAATCTATTGATGAACAAGTAAGAAGATTTATAATAATCGCAATGTTTTACAGATGAATTGGCGAAAACTATACGTTTCGTACTTTTTTGTTATCTTCGTTTGCCTAGGTAGAAAGATTCCTTTTCTGCCTAGAAGTCCGTTTGGGTAAGTATCACCCTCTTATCTATTTCTGCTGCGAAACAGCATTGCGTGCACTGTTATGATCCTGTATTAAGGGTGTAAAGAGCCAGTGTAATTACGAGCTAAAAGGTATTCCATCTTAGTCCTCAGTGGTGACAACGAAGCCTTCTTTGTTAAAAGTCGGTTACAATGGACTGCAGTATCTACTTTACATCAAGTGAACTATAATTTTATCACTTTACTTTTATAAAAAATAAACCTTCGACACTACTTTTCGTCGCTCTTCAAAATACCTTTGTGATTTTTGAAACAGTCGCAACTTACGACACCTACGGGACGATATGAGTTGATGAATACTTTTATGTCGCCACCGAAGTCATATGTAAATTTTCTTTATTGACACATTAAAGCTGAAAATGGACCTCTTTCATAATAGGGTGGACGCCTTAGTCATCATGCTTAGCAGGCGATAAATTGCAGCGCACCTTTGACGCTGCTGTCTGACGCATGTCTAGATATTTTAGGTCTGGTATAAATGAGATACCACCATCTATCGGAAGCCATAAGGTCTTTTTTATAAATTCTATAGTGTCTTCTACTGGCACGGTTGTTACATATTTTTTTATGGATTATTTTATCTCTCCCTAGAACGACCAAGTAATAAAATTTCGAGCTTAATAAATTAAGCATTCTACGCAGTGATGCAACTTTAAAGGAAAATGGGATAAGTGCTCATCAAATGCTAATATTGAAACAGAACGAAAACGCAATCATAGTGTTCTAGACTTTTGCATACAAGATACATCCGTAAGCTTTGCCAATCACGTTTGGGCGAGCATGTGTTTAATCTGTCTGTTTTGCTGCCAAACGAGCCCTGCATAATTGGAAACATAGGGCATGCAAACGTTGCAGCTGTCCACGGATAGAATCGATTATTGAAAATTATTATATTTATTGATAAAATAGGTTTAGTATAATTTAACAGAAAAATTTATACATATAAATAAAAAATTAAAGTGCCCGTCGGTAATATCCAAATAACATCCTTTTATTGACCCGAGAGGGTTATTTGCATACCATTGCTATACATGAATAACCATTTATAAAAAAAATATCCGTCAGTATGTGTGTGTGTCTGTTGATACGGGGTAATCTTTAGAAGAGCTGAATCGATAGTAATGAAACTTGACGAATAGAAAGAGAGCAATGCCAGGTCTGATCGAGGCTATATTTTATCCGAATTGAGATATCAAGCAAAAAAATAAGTGATATTTTTTATTAACTTAATTCCAAATTTTTATTAATTATTATTTTAATTTTTATTTATTTAGAACAAAGTTTGTTATGAAGTCTACATCAGCCAAATATTAAGATTGGTTCATTAGTTTTTTTTTTTACATACATACATATACACTAATTCAACACACTTACACTCAAACAGCACACATCGCACATGGATTGCTAATTTTAACAGTACGTTACACTTGGCCTGTGGCGTACAGCTGTATGTAAATACAGCTATAAGCTACATCATCAGCTGTATGTAAATGTACTCAGTGACTAGCTGACTAGAAATGAAAGTTTTTCTTTCACAAAATAACTTATTGAAAATAACAAAATACGTAAAATGTAAAACGTTTTTAACAGAAAGTGGAGCAGAATATTACAAAGAGTTGTGTGTAATTCTCGCAGAAAAGATTGCCTTTTAACAAAAAATTTCAACAGTACTTTTAAAAATGACTAGTTTCCGCGACATCGTCCCGCGGGAGTCTTGCACCGCGCCCAGATATCTGTATTCAATGAATCAGCTGAAGATCATTCGGACCGCGGAATTTTGTACAAATACAGTCTCCCCTTGCACACATCTGAGTTATAATTGTAGCTTCCACTACACTGCGATGTAACGCTTTACTTTTAGTCTGATTCCGTTGCACAGTTGAGGAGGTTTTAAATTTGCAACAACATAACAGTAGTGCCCACGCGCAGAATAAGCTTATGATGTGGAAGACCCGATGGTTTCAGTGAATTAAGAAATTGACAGGGTAGTTAATTGCGTCATCTGTGTTGACCACAGAGTCTATTGACGTGTACACCATTTCTTTCCTCAAAAGACATTAACAGTATATTGTTAATGGCTGCTTCGTTTTTCGGGGTTAGCACGTTCACACAACCATTCCATTGGCTTATCGTGTATATGAGCAATATCTAGGAAATTTTGGATATTAACTTGTAAATACAACTCTGCACAAATTATTAGGGAATGTTATCATTCCGTCATTTATCAGTTAATCTCGTTGCTGATTTCAAGTAGATTCTGCAAATCCACCAGTAGATTCTTTTTCTCCTAAGTATATCACATATTTTCGAGAGCTTGAGGATTTTAATTAGAGGCTATAAAGTGGATCTCTTAAGATACGCCTTAACTTCACCTGCTCTAGTTCCTTTTGGCACTACTGGTAGAGTCTGTCTAAAATATCCAGCCAGCAAAACCGTTACACCACCCATTAACTTCTTATTTCTTTATATCTTGTAGAGTTCTGTTTAAAGCTCTATGCAACCCTTATGAGCCATGGTTATTTCATCCCACACTATCATTTTCGTTTGTTTTAATACTTCAGCAAAATTACTTTTTTCGATATATTACAAATGGGAGTATCAGCTGTTGTTAAATTGAGTGGTAATTGAAGGTAGCATGAGCAGTTCGTCCACCAAGCAGTGTAGCTGCGATCCCAGAGAAGCCACAGCCAAAGCAATTCCTGCAAGTACTTCTATCTTTGCTAATAGCAAATTTATGAGGAATGTTTTGCCTGTTCCACCGGGAGCAGCTATAAATAATATTCCACCCTCATTTGATTCAATTTTGTGTTAATTTGATTGTAAACTGCTTTTTTTGTTCGTCATTCATTGATCCTTCATTATTTTTAACTGAGTTTTCTAATGATGCTAAGTCGTAACTTGTCTCTTTAAGAAACTCTCTATTTTCAAATTGTTGTTCTTGCTTGGCTGAAGTAACCCATACTTTTTAGTAGCCGACCACCCAACGATAATACGGCATCTTCTATTACCGAAAGGCATTTGTTAAATACCACATCTGTTATGTGCTCTATATCCACATCTCCTGTCTTCTAATTGCCTTTTAAAATCTTCAGATAGGTATTCTTTGAATTTCTCCCAAAGGCTTAAATGGTCTGATACTTGAGAGAACACTTTAATCGTAAAAGATCCTGAATCATTTGCGGTGATTGGCAAAGTGCCTCTTCCATGGCTGCTTTTTAGCTTAGGGGCGAATTTTCAAAATCCTTTCGTAGCGGATGTTTACGTCATTACAACTGTCTGTGTGCCAAATTTCAGTGAAATCCGTTCAGTAGTTTCGGCTGTGCGTTGATAGATGAGTCAGTCATTTGCCTTTTATATATTATATAGATTTGGTTGTTTTAATGGTGTAAAATATTTGCAAATCTATCGAAAATAGGCATCATTATATTATCTTAGCTATTTTTACCAAATTACTATAAAGTTTTTTTATAGGATAGGGTGACAAACGACACAGTCCACCTGATGGTAAGTGGTTGCTGTACCATAGACATCTACATCTATCTTCAATAAAGAATCAAAATGCAGATGCGTTGTCACCCATGAGGACTAAGACGGAATGCCTTTTCAGTAAAAAGGGTCTCCGGTTCTACACTCACCATACGAAACACAGCAGTGTTGTTGCTATTTTACGCTGGTATTCTGTGAGAGCGTGGTCCTTCCCGGTCGAGCCGACCCATTCGTACACAACCTATACTACTAACATAGCTGCATCATAGCTCTACCACGTATAAAACGTTTTTGAGGCGATGCACTGAAAGCAAAGGAGGTTCTCAATTCGACTGTATACTTTTTTTTCATGTTACGACATATTTACACTAGCTATGCAACCATTTTAATCATTCTTTTTATCTTCGAGTGATTATGAAAACGTAGGGGTTGAAGTTTTAATGTCAACAATCACCCGCTGTCCAAATTAAAGAACAAGTTTGATTACAAATTATTTTATATATCGCGCGTCTATAAAATACGGTTGGATCAAGAGTGAGCAAGAGGTTGCGTCACTCTAGCGAAGCGTCATAGATGGTGGCGAGGTGAAATTGAGGGTATATCAAGAAACCGCCCACTCGTTTGTGCAGTATAAAGTTTACTATAGACGCCATGCGCGAGAGAGTCCATCTAAGTCATTCCACGTCGTAGTAGTGCTAAGATAGTATTGTGGTTCTGTCCGTTGTGGTGGTTCTTCTGCAGGCGAGGAAGATGGTGTTGCTGAGAGGCTGCTCTGTGTTACACTGAGATGTGTAGTGTTGCTGTTGGTTAGCATACTTTGTGATCATGTAATTACATCCTGACGTTACACTAGTGTGTGATTGTGGCGGGACGTTTTACGGTGACGAACTGTATTGCTCGATACTGAATGTATAGAGCATTACGCTTATTACTGATAATGATTAATTGCAAGCAAGGGAGTAACAATAATAGTAGAGATTGTGAAGAAAATTATGTTTATAAGACTACAAAAAGAGGAAGTCACACGATCGGATATCTGAAGTGTTGAAAAGTTAAAATTATCGAGTCATGAACCCGGTCTAGCTTATGGTTGCAGATTGGGATGTTTCGACAGGATTCCTAAGGAAGCAAGAACTCAAATTCTCCAGAATCTAATTTACTTCATATGATGCCCAAAATAGCTATTTAAGTTGATTGATCTCTGTTTTCCCAGTTAATAGACATTCCAAGAAAGAAGGAATATTACATTGATGATGCTAGTATACAAGGTACTTGCTATGATTGATTCGGAAATAAAAGAAATATTTTATACGCAAGAAGATTTTTATGTCAATACATAAAAAAATTGAATATTTAGTAGCAAGTTTAAAGAAAATTGATTTGCTCCGTTTGATAAGAGAGGAAAACATAATAGTCATGTAAAACTTAAGGATGATGTCAACAGTTTAATTAAAAATATAGTGACCTTCAGGACTTAAAAAGTTTTGTTCCTGAAAGTATTATATATTACTCGAATTTACCCACAAATAAATTTCATGCTAATTAACACGTTTTATTTCATTAGTGTGTTTATGTAATTAGACATTGTTTATGATCACCATTTAAGTTGTAAAATGTAAAAGGAGATCACTGTGACAATGAGCACCTTCTTGCCAATTACATTTGTGAGTTAGGTAATTAAATTTCAAACTATTATTTTTACCAACCCAGTCTTTAAAATAACAATCTATTATGTTGAATATACACTGTTCCTTTTTATATAGGTACAAATCCTATTCTAGTAGAGTTGAAAGAGAAATGAAATTTTAGGTTTAACTCTTTAATTACTCGAAACAATGAGAATGTAAATGAACTCCTTTTCTTGTGCCCTCTTATTGAACAACCGCTCTCACACTTTTATTATTTTTATTAATTAACCTTATCCTGATGTCGTTGCGAGATCATAAGGGATCTCCTGTAGTTCCGACATCAGAAGTGTGATCATGCTAAAGTTCCTATATATTTATACTTCTTTCGGAGTAGTGTTATGTCACAAAGATATTAAATAAAAAGGAAATAGATAGAATAGGAAAAATGAGATTTTTTTCATTAACGCCACGCAACTCCCTTTGCGGGTGGAATTTCCAGTCTCTGGGCCTTTTGGTTCCGGAGATATCGTGATGTGTATACTGACTATATAAGAGTTTATATATATATATATATATATATATATATATATATATATATATATATATATAGATTAAGAGATGATGACAAGAGACCAAACGGTATGACATTGGTCCCTTGGGAGAGGTAAAGCTAGTGCGGATGCTACTTGACACTTTAGCTTAGCATCTCATATCAGAGTGCCTCATTTAGAGCCGGGTGGCATTAATGGCAGCAGAACTATATATAAGACGCAAATATTAGTCTCCGAGAGATAACTATATTTTTGCGATTTGCTGTATAAACTATCGGTCCGAGTCCACGTGCGGTGAAGTTCCTAAAGGAACGTATCTGCGATCGGTCATCGCTGCTGGTGATAAGAGGGTTGACTTTTCTTGGTCAAAAACTAAGTATAGCCATTCAGCGAGAAACAGTAAAGTAAAGCCAGCGTTCTTGGCATGATAACGCGGGGGTGTCCTCCTCTCTTCGGACTTCAGATAATCCTATAATATTCCAGCGAAACTTGTCTCTTTTCTTCCAGCTCCAGGATCTTATCGTCATTCCTCAGGCGTGCGTTATATGTTGCCAGGTCGAGTCGTCTTAGATGGCAACCGAACCTCCTCCGAGATTCTTAGCACCCCTGCACCGCCGATACCATGGTCGCCACCGTAGCCAGAAATAGCGGGGCCACGGGTACTGGGGCCGTATATTTGTGTCGTTGCTTATGGGGGTATTTTGCCATAGTTGCACGCTTGGCGAGCGGGTCACAACCGAAATTTATTTTGCTTTTGCTGTTATCAGAAAGATGCTGCTGCCCATCTTCTGCCTCTTTCCTCTGTCGCCTCTAACGATATTCACGGGAAGATATGGGGTAGTGGGTATTCCACCACACTACACGGTAAAATTATGTTACCATATTGTATAAAATTATCATATCTTATCCATTCTTATCAATCCACGATTTCATAACTTACCGATTTATATTGAATTAGTCGTGATTAGGCCATCTAGCGTTTATTTTACGTACCACCAAAATTACTTTATCTTTAGAATGAAATAGATGGCGCTATTAAAAAGCAATTTTACTCACAAATTTTCTGAAGGTTTTACTTCTACCGCGTGTGAACTGCACACATGTATTTTTATTTTGAGTTATTATCAGGACGATGCCACTGCCCTTAACATACATACATATTATACGACAATAATGATTAAAATTGTTTGACAGCGTGGTGAATTGCCCCAAATGTAGAATTCTTAAAAATAGAAGCTTTCTTTAAACATATTCACTGGACAGATGAGCACACAATCTACCTGATGATAAGTGGATGCAGTAGTCATAAACACACAAATAGATACATTTTCGCTTATTATATACAAAATTAAGATGCATTGTCACCCTGGGGACTAAAATAGAATGCCTCTTTACCAAGCCCGCCCATGAATGCTGCAGCCGTAATACAACTACAGCGTGGCTTTACCTCGTACGAAAAATAAGTACAGTCAACTACATATTAATTAAATTTATAGTGATATTTTAAACAATTACTTGTCAAAAGGGTTTAAGGAGCGAAATGTATTGTAAAATTTATGTATCCATGTAATAAATTAAACAGAACAACAAGCCGAGTGGGGAAACCACGGAAACAAAATAAAAATAAATGAGAAAGTAAGATAAATTTTTATTCTATTCCATTTGTTTTATGGCGCGGAAGTGCCCATGTAACTTTTAATATAGAAATCAAAGATTTTGCAATATTTAGGCATCAGCTTTTTACGGCTGTGCACAACTTATTTTTTTGTATTTAAAAATGTATAAAATAAACCAGGTAAGTTAACCAAGAAAAAATAGAACAGGGTCCTGAACAGGTATTTTTATCCTTATTAATACGATTTTATCATTTACAGGCATCAGTAATATTTTTAAAAATGAAAGGAATCCATCGTTGTAAATAATTTTAAATACGAGTTTATTATTCATTTCACATCCTACATTACTTACAATTTAGTCCTAAAAACCCCTCTTAGACAAAAGTAATATGAGACGCTAGATGGAGCGATGATCTATGAAGGCAGTTAGTAGCAATCCGATGCGTGAACCTTAAGAGGAATCCTGTATTCAGCAGTAAATTATCCACTTTCCTAAAAATTCTCCAGCGCAGATCCCAGAAAATGTACGATAAGATTGATTGCCATAAGAGTGATTACATTGATTGATTGATTGATTGACAGAATTAAAATGCACGAGTGTTTGCGCAAGCACAGGTGCACTCCCTATTTCCTCACTCTCATAGTCCGATGGGACGGCAATCCGATTCGACCGGAGAAAGATGAGCAACAGGACTCTACCTGCTTTCCGAGGCACAGGGGTTAAATACCGCTAACTTCCAAACTCCGGGCTGTTACTGCGAACTATTTGATTCGATCCCAAGAACCATGATCAGTAGTCGCGCTTGCAACCACTAAACTAATAAGGCAGTAGTATAGACTATATAAAAGGCCTATTACATTACACGATTTCTCGGGCCCTGTCCGCAGGGACAGGGTAGTGTACTAAGAAACAGGAGTCAGGTTCCTAAACAGGGCGACCGAGTGGTTCCGACTGCCCTGCTTCCTGCTGCGCTGTGGATCGTGTAGTGTAATAAGAGACAGAGAGGGGTGCTCAGTTGCGGCCGCAAGCGCAAAGTCTACACGTCTGTTTATTATTATTTTTTCCATGTTTTTTTTTAAAACGTTGGATTTCCTCCTGTATCGTGGAGGCAGTTCACAAACACAAATTGCACAAGGACAAACATCCAGACTCGGAAAAATTATTTGTAGGCCATGCAATATTTGTACTGCGGGATTCGAACCTGCGGCCCCCAGAGCAGCAACTCATTACTAAGCCACTGCGCCATGGAGCCGTCGTTTATTATTTAAAGTTCTGATGCGTCGATCTACTCTCGTAAAACATTGTTCGTAACTATGTCGTGCGCTAAAGAAAATGATGTCCTTCTCAATGTCATCGACATCTACAGAGATATGCCTTATCTTTGGAGGAAATAGCACAAGAATATGGATTATGCCAGGCTCTGTAGCTTGATCTTTCGAAAACGTGATAAAACCTGAAAACTTGATATGTATAATTTGTATCATAACATATTGAAATATAAATACGCAGTCCGGTGCATGCCAGGAAGTTTATTATACAGAAATGTTCATTCGTTTATTAATTAGAATGACTGTATTCAAGCAATTCCAACTGAAGGAAACTATTTAAACACGATCCCTTGCAGTTAAGTCTGCTATATAACTAGCTCAACATGCACGTAGCCGTAGCCTTTGATTTTGAGTGGCACGTACGTCTAGCGAGGCTGAAAAGCTTTTCGCAACTAAGTTACGTTACAAAGGTTCTGATTTGCTTTTGCACCTTACTGCACAGGTTTGCAGAGATTCTAGATGAATTGAATTTAAAAGAAGTGCAAATTAATTAGAATAACTGCTAATTGAACTTAAAGCTACTTGAGAATTTTAAGACTTTAAATTTAATTTAATTTTAGGGTTAATATTGGTGTGATGATGAAATAAAGAAAACTGGACGTTCTTTCCTGATAATAACGGTGCATTTAATATTCAAATGATTGATGAAGCGAAACTTATCCGTTTATTCATCACGGAATTAATGACGATCTCATAATTAAGCTTGTGAAATGTTTAATAATAGATTACCAGTATGTACAAATCTGCCGTATTTTAAGGAAATCCATCACGCTATTTCATCCCGTAGGTGTAGTAAGAAGTGTTTATTTGGTATAACAGTAATAAATTGAGGCTAGCGATAGATGGCGATATAACAATTTCTTTTATACCTGGCGTAAACTACCCAGACCAGTGACGGGAATCTCAAAGATGAGAGACGTCTCATACTACTATCGTCAACCGGCCAAGTGAGACAATTAATTCAAATCCTCCTACAAATGGAGAGTGAGGTGTTCTTTCGAGACGACCCATTCGCATTGCAACCATAACATAGCTGCAGCGTGTCTCTACTTGAAGAATTGGCGGCAAAAGAAATCCACTGCACCATATATCCTGTATATCGTAAGATGCGACACTGTACTTCTATTTACGCAACAGGGAAAAATAAAATAGGAGATGAGCAAAACTCAAAATAAGAAAAAACTGCGTTTGCCTACTCGTCTGCCATACGTAATAACTATGAAAAATATGCTATGAGGCCATCTATGGGAAAAGCCTATGTTTGGCAGTGCAATTTTGCTATAATAGTGTAAAAACAATGTGTAATAGATGGATGCTTAAAGGTATTATTACATTTTAAATGCAGAACTCACAGTACTACCGGCAAAACTTGAAACAACGCTTGTTTTTTTGTTTTTTTAATGGTATCTGTTACCTGACATAAACTTTTTACCAAACCATAGATGCGTTTTTAATAGAGAGCCGTTTAGTGTAACATTCATGAAGATTTTTATAACATTCTATAGATAAAAAGTCGTTTAAAGTGTAGAAGTCAGCGTGGCCGCTCTAGTCGCCCTAACGTTCAACCGGAAAAAGTTTTAGACTATGTCCGCCCGGACGTTTGAGTGGATATTTAGCTTTTAGTCATTGAGTCATTGAAAGTCAAATTTCAATCAATTAGGCTTAAAGCAAATAGCCTTGAACTCTACACAGAGATATTTAAAAGCCAGTTATTGCATTTTTAAACAAAGCCTCGGGTTTCTAATATGAACGAACCTTTAAAGGCTAAAAACCTTCTGTTTTATTCACCAGCGCCATAACCTTTTATATTAAAATCAGTCGAAATCCCTAAAAGATTTAGCGCAAACAACCTCTTAAAGTCCTTAGCGTAGCTTTTAGTGACGTTGCTACTAGTGGTACATATCAAATGTAGTAGTAGTCTTATACAAAGGACTTCATTAACAGTACGAACCAAGTGAAGATTGTGTTTGTTAACGATATCACGTATAAAATTATTTTATTTATTCAATAAGTAATGTCAAAAGGAAAATATAGGAACCTAATTTTGTTCAACTTCAATAAATTTTCTGAGCAATTTTAAATATAATATAGGCGGCGCTTAAAAGTGTCGAATGAAAGTCATACAAGTAATAAAATATACAAGCACATTTATTTTAATACTACACGTATAAATATGTATCTAAAATTACAACCCTTTGCGACTTAAAGACCCTTTTAACTTCATAGTTTTGGGCAATATTGCTTCTGGGACAAAAATAATGCCGCTGCTTCCAGCTCCAGCTAGATCCAGACGCGCCTGGTGACCTCCAAACAGCAGCCCTATGCACGTTCCTCTTTTACATCAAAATGTTCAGGATCGTCCCCACAATTACATCAGATTTGAAGGACCACAACCTCACTACAGAACACCGATTTCTACCAGGATAATTTGCAAGGCTATTGAAATTAAAAACATCCTGTTAAAAAGAAGAGATAGCTGGGTGCTATTTACTTGGGACCACTTTATTAATAAAATTAGATCCAAGCCCAAGCATACTACTTCAAGATACTGTAAGTGTGCTGTACGAAGATCGAACCAAAATAAATTATAAGTTGAAGGCAGTCTTTGTTGTCTATGGGATCTGGACGTCGAAACCTCAGTTTTATTAAACCCGCGTTAAAAAGGCAGGGAATTAAAAACATAGAATGAAACCCATTAAAATTTGTTTTATTCAATGTGTAGTATGCGTAAATATGTAAGTAAAAATCAATAAGATTATGTTTGACAGTAAGCATTTTTTTGTTTTCATGCCAATAGATCAATTGTCCATTTCTAAAAAGGGAAGAAAATATACCTACTTAGAAATAAATCAGCTAAATCGGATAACTACCTTTGGAGCATATAAAAATAAAATATATCCGTTTTGGTATGCCCTTCTTTATTGTATGTCGGTTGGGGATCATACAAAAAGGAACATAATGGATACAAGGGAATATAATAAATAGGTCGGCTGGACCGGGAAAGAATCAAACTCTCACAGAATATCAGCATAAAGTAGCAGCTCCATGTTTTTGTGTTTCGTATGGTGAGTGTAGAAAACTGGAGACTCTTTTTTTGGAAATGAGGCATTCCATCTTAGTCCTAAGGGGTGACAACGCATCTGCATTTTGGTTCTTAATTTCTCTTAATTCTCGACAGTATCTACTTACCCTCTGGTGAACTGTATGCTCGTTAGTCATCCTTACTCTATAAAAAAAGAATGAAGCTAAAAATTTGTTGAATATCAAAAAGACAAGATAAAATAATAAATAGTGCTTGTGATTAAGTTAAATTAAGTTGGCACCTGTATTGGTAAGCATTTGTGTAACATTTATTATGTTTCGTACAACTAATTGATTTTTTTCAACTCAGCACTCTGAAGGCATTTTCTTGTTTGTAAAAGTACTTTTAGAACCGTCGCTTATAAAAGCAATACCCGTGATTAATATACGCTCTTTGATAGAAATGTATCGTAATCGCTTAATATATTAACCTGCAAAGAACTGAATAGCAAAATGTATTGGTGAAGATATTGAATGGAACGCGAGTTTTCTCAAGAGTATTACATTACAAATTTATTCAGTTTTCTGTACATTGATTCTTACTATTATATTTGTCGATTTTATAAGAATTTAAAGTAGAATGTTTAAGTAAATAGAAGAAGTTTCTGAACGCTTTTCGTCGATGTCATGTTATAAAATATATCGTTTGCCCAAATTCGACGAAATGGAATCCTTAAATGGCACAATGACCAGTATCGAATGAAAATTGATGATACACGATTTTTCAATATAAAGAGCCGCAATAATAAGTGGATGTTGTGACTTTCAGACACCTAAGTTGTCTGTTGTGAAATGCCCAGGCACAGCATGATCGCTCAATTCTACGATCGGATGACGACATATACAAAGGCAATAAATACTAAACAAAAATATATTTTAATAATGGTGGTATGTTCCAAAAATTGAGTGAGTGTGCAGGAATTACACGCTTTAATTCCTCCTCTCTCCTCACTATCGGACGACCAGACGGTCAGCGGGTCTTCACCCTTTGTTGTCGATATTACAGGCATTAGAACCAAATTGTTTGTTTCGTCTTTTGTAATATCTACAGCAAAGGCGTGGAATAAATTGCCGGCGTTTACCCTTCCGTCCAAATACAATCTGGGCGTCTTCAAGGCAAGAGTGAATAGGTTTTTACGGTAAGACAAGGTGCGTTTCATCTAAGGCTACATCACTACCTACCAGGTGCGATTGTGGTCAAGTACTGGCTTATAATAAGTTGAAATAAAAACCTATATCTGTCCTCCATTAAGAATTAAAAGTGTTACTTTATTGATTGAAGGCAGTTAGAAAACATAGAAAAGAGAATAAACTATGAACATTTTTGTACGTCAAAAGATAATTTACGGGTACTTGAACGGAGACTATAATCTAAGTTTAAAATAAATGACATTCATACTAATAATATAAATTATTTTGTACTTTTTATTATATATTTATTATTAAACTAGCTTTTACCCATGGCTTCACTCTCGCGGGCTTCAATTTAGCAACATCATTAAATGCTGTTCCGTGCCAAATTTAGCAAAATCCGGTCACTTTAGAGTCACCTCGGTGTTTCATTCTCTATGTCTGTTTGTCAAAGATTTTTTTGAATTCTCAAAGACTATTGAATGTAGATGATTGATATTTGGCATGTATAAAATATGCTACTGGAACACGTGAATAAATAAGTTTTCAGAATTGCATTAATATCATAATATGTCTAGAAACATCTCCTTTTTATATCGGGCATGTCTTCCGTATATATCATAAAAGGTAAATTGTCTTGGAATCAAATTTATTATTATTATTATTTACATTTTATTCTTTACATTCATTCATAATTAAAGTTAATTTAGTTTTAACAAAACAACGATGATTTCATGGTCTTCACCAATTTATTGTATAATGTTTATTTGTGATATTTGATCCATATCATTGGTCCCATTTAATATTGATTGGTACCATAAAACAGATGCTGATATTTTTTTGCGTTCGAGTAGACTTCTAAATTTTATAACGGCAGTTCTGCAGTAATGATGAATACTACACAAGGAATAAAACGAATTTTACGGATTTTATCACGTTTAATTTAAAGTTTTTTCACGTGGGTTTTTATAAACAACCTTGATGAAAGTTTCATAAAAACGCGCAAAAGAACATATCGCAGATGAAGTACCTACGCTCCGGGAAGTCTGAAAATGTTCAGTATCGTCCACATTATACACACAAGGGTTTGTTGAATATCAAATCTGATAGACAACAAATCCTTGCAATAGAACATTGATTTCTACAAAGAATTATTCGCAAGGCTATTGAAATTAAAAACATCCTTATTTCAATAGAGAAGATGACTGGTGCTACCATCCGCTTGGGATCTCATAATTCATAAAATTAAATCCAAACCTTAGTATACTACTGCAAGACTTCAAGTACTGTAAGCTCTTTCTGCAGATCGGACCAAACATTATAAACCAAAAGTTGTTGGTGGTCTTCGTTAACTATGACATCAGGACGTCAAACACCATGGTATGTGGCCATGGGTTCTATAAAGTGTCCGAAACTTTAAGAATTAAAAAGTTCAAATTAAACGCGATAAAATCCTTAAGATTAGTTTATTGCAACTAAAGTTCTATTCACAGTGAACGTGGGAAGAATTACACTGATGAACGGAGGAAAAATGTTCGCCTTGTTGTGGCGGCGAAAGATAATCTGCCACCTCATATAGTCTCGTGTGTGCGTAACAGGAGACAGAGGAAAACAAAGAGAGATGGGCAACATCATTTTCTTGAAAACAGTTCAAAATAATAAAAGCGGCGGTTGCCAACTCGCCTGCCAAGCGTGGCAACCAAAGCAAATATCCAGCCTATTTGACAATTTATGGGGAGGCCTAAGTTCAGTCCAGTAGACTTTGATAGGTTGTAATGACGACGATGATGAGTCCTACTCTTTCGAATCTTTCAACTTTAATATTTACGGTAGATTGAAACAAAAAGTAACATCTCCATAAATTTATATGAATGAAATAAAACTATAATTGCCCCATCGAAACTAAAAAGTAGCAACATACATAAATGTCACTACTAGGCACAGGCCGCATAGTTTTCGGCCAAAAGTGTTCGCTGCGCTGATCCCAACATGGAGTCTCATTACCTATAGTGTTTTGTGGACAGAAAAGAGTAGGTATGCTGCAATGCTTCAATGCGTTTTAACGGTTTTACATTTCCACCATTTTTTAACTACTCAGACATCTAGGTTTCCATACGAAGTTATTCTTTACCACTTCACCGGACACGTGGTAAGTCAGCACGTAAAATTTTCTATTACAGATTTATTTTAACTTAAAGGAATCGTACATTTTGCTCCCGTGCCATGATGAAATCTCACGGCGAACTAAACGACTCTCGTATTTGTTTAAATAATATCCATAAAACTGTAACAAAGCTTTTGCACGATTGTTGACCACGTCACCTAGTAATTAGACATCCAACGATGCCACGAACCATTCTATCAAATAGAGTTTAAAATCTCACAGCACTTAATTTTCGATTATTTACATCAGATGACTTGATAACAAAATTAAGTTGGTGAAATAAAAGCTATGCCGATATACACCCAATATATTCAACTAAAGAACTTGCACACATAACACATGTGTTGTGTACAGTATCTATTGTAACAGTGTCGTTAGTCATTTTGTCAAACTAAAATTTAATTTTATCAGTTACTTATCATTAGTTTATTTAGCAGAAAGTAGATGGTGTCTCAAGGTTCAATTCTCGGCCCCTTTCTGTTTTTATACATTAATGACTTACCTTACATAGTAGTGGATAACCATGATGTAGTATTAATTGCTGATGACACTTTTAATTTTCAAATTAAGACGACAATTACTAAAATATGACGAAGTAAATAATGCTAAATCTAAATTAGTAAATTGTTTCAATGTTAATAGTTTGCATTTAAATGGCACTAAAACGAGATGAACTCAAAAGAACCAAATCAAATACACCACTAATAAGCTGCGATGCTAAACTGAATACAGAAGAGATAAAATTAATTCCCATTTGTTTCTCAATCAGCAAACATTTTTTCAGTCAAAAATTTAAAACTAACGATATTTCAGTGAAAAAGAAAGATAGAAATCTTTCTAATTTAGTTTGATATTAATTTAATGTACATACATACATACATAAACACTCACGCCTGTCACCCAGGGTAGACTACGGACTTCCATTTGGCACGATCCTGGCACCTCTCTCGACTCCTTTACATCCATATATCTACGCACACGCTTGTCGGTTAAGGGTATCCTAATCTGGCCTTTTTCATAATGCCATTAAAACTAACGATATTTCAGAAAAAGAAAGAAAGAAATCTGTCTAATTTGTTTGATATTAATTTAATGTACATACATACATACATACATAAACACTCACGCCTGTCACCCAGAGGGGTAGGTAGAGACTACGAACTTCCATTTGGCACGATCCTGGCACACCTCTCTCGCTCCTTTACATCCATATATCTACGCATACACGCTCGTCGATTAAGGGTACTCTAATCTGGCCTTTTTCAATATAACGCCAATTTGGTCGATAAACCTTCGTCTAGGGCGTCTCTTCCCGACTCTGCCGTTCACTTCTGCAACATAAATTTGCTTTGTCACTTTTCCTCGTTCATTCTTTATACATGACCAAACCACAAGCATTTCTTTCTTAATCCTGGTCACAACGTCATCTTGCAAACCACACTTTTCTCTTACACACTATTTTACCCTGTCATTCAGATTCAGCCTAGCATACTCCTTAATGACCCCATTTCTACAGCATTTATTCTACTCTCATGCTTCTTCTGCCATACCCAACTTTCACTACATACATTAAAGTAGGGACTAACACAGCATTATGAATTGCCATACGTGCCTTTTTTTGACACATTCTGACTCTTCATAATATCATGTAGAGCCCCATCTGCTCTATTTCCTGCGTTCACTCGTCGTTCTATATCCTTATCATATCTACCATCCCCAAGCAAAAAACATCCTAAATATACAAACTCATCCACTTGCTCAATCATCTCCTTTCTATTCTTATTTCACATAACGTTTTACTTACTTCTTTTCAAAACCATCATTTTCGTACCGACGATGCAAATATGACTTGATCATCGGCGTACAAAAGGCATTTGACGGTTAACTCACCCATTCTTAACCCGCATTCTTCGACTTTCAAATTTTCCAAACAACTGTCCATAAATAGGTTAAACAGCCACGGGGAAGCCACAGGCCTCTCCGACACCTTTATGGATGCCAAACCAGTCCGAGTAGACCCTGTTGATCTTGACACAAGCACTAGAGTCGCGATAAAGAGACCTTAATGCCTGTATCAAACCAGCGCTCAACCCAAATGAGTTCAGTGTTTGCCATAACACTTTCCGTCCACTCTGTCATAAGCCTTTCCAAGTCCATGAACGCACAATAAACATTCTGTTTTTGGCAAAACTTCTCCGCAATCAAGCGCATGGAAAAGACTTGATGCGTACACCACCCCTTTCTAAATTTAGATTGCACTTCCCAAATTTTTCTTATAACAATAGCACATAATAATTTAAATCTAGTAAATGGTTACTAAATTTGGTCTCGTAATGTAGTGGTGGTGTTAGAGAATCCATCACGCCATGTCATGCCGTGGGTGTCGTACGCGACGGAGGGAAACTGAAACTAGAGATGGGCAGCAGCATCTTCCTGGTAACAATTCAAAATAATAAAGAACTACGGTTGCCAACATGCCTGCCAAGCGTGGCTACTATGGCAAATAGCCCCTATGAGACGATATATAGGGAAGGCGTATGGTATTCAATGAACTTTGACAATTTGTAATGATGAAAACGAAATAGTAACTTACTAAAAGGCACCCAGCTTAGCATAGTCTTAGTAGTGATAGAGCACTTTGATGCTGATCTTTCGAGGGAGCCTTTGAAAATAAAAAAAATAAAAAAAACATAATTTAATTTTTATTGAAATTTGTTTGTACGATCTTACATATAACTATCTGATTGATATTAAATTAAATATCCAAGCTTTATGTCTTTCAGTTTCTGGGTGTAATTACAATTTTGTATACACTACTAATTTATTTAAACCTAAAACGTAGCAGAAGTCACGTTTACGTAAACGCTAATAGAAAACGATAAACATGAAAGGGTTGGCACAGTATCTCAAAGTTCGTCACCGTTGATTACATTTATTTTAAAGTTTTTTAATAACGTTAACGATTGTTGAAAGTCAACTTTATAACCCTGTTTTAGTTTATAGGCGGGGCCTTAAATTTTATAGAATAAGTTAGCAACTTGAACTCAGTCCCTGGCACAGGTATCGCTGGAGTTATGATTAGGTACAGTTTAATGTGTAGATCCACCAAGTACTCGAAGATGAAGTATAAAGTCATAAAGTACCTAGTACATTACATTTAAATATTCATTTTGTCAACACAACGACATCTATAAAACCTAATATCTTACCTTTTATTGCATTTTAACTTGCTTCAATTGTGATCTAAAGATATAATATGCCTTAAATAAATGTCGCTTAAGCTAGCTACCACTTAGTAAGCGCATAAATATAAATTTATATAACACATTGTATTGCCTTTTTCCGACATCAACAGGCTTTCTAGAAACATCAGCAATAAACAGCTAACAAGTCGATATATAAGTTTCCTTAATCCCAGCATTATACACATGAAGTCCGTCAACAAATTGGAGCAGGCAAACTCTGTCATGTCTGTTACCCTTTAAAAATTATAACTAAATATATAAACTAGGCAATTTTATTTCTGTCCATTGACTAAAACTATTTTTACAGATTTTATCGCGTTTAATTTACTTTTTAATTCCTGAGGTCTCTCTACATAAGACAAACAAAAGATCTATAAAAACCCGCGTAAAAGAACATAGCTGACGTGAAGCACCACTTCCGGGAAGTCTGCAGTGTGTGAACATGTTCAAGATCGTCCCCGCCACTACATCAGATTTGATAGACCACAACCGCAAAGAACACCGATTCCTACTAAGGATGATACGCGAGGCTATTGAGATTAAAACACACTAATTTCGATAGAGAAGATGGATGGTGCGCCATCTGCTTGGATCCTATAATTAACAAAATTAAATCCAAACCCAAGCATACCACTGCAAGACTTCAAGATACTGTAAGCTCATTCTGCGTAGATCGGACCAAAATTAATATTCAAAAACTGAAGGTAGCCGGGCTAACTATGACATTGGGACGTCAACACCTCAGTGCCCCTGTGACCATGGTGTTGTAAAGCACCCGAAACGTCGGAATTAAAATAGTAAATTAAACGCGATAAAATCCGTAAAAATAGTTTTATTCAATGTAGTGTTCAGTAAATATAAGAAATCTTTATTTCGCTAATAAGTTTTTACAGCGCTTAAGAATTATTCAATAATATCTTGAATAAGGTCTCCATTTAAATTAAGCTGAAGCCATGTTTCAAACGTTTAACAAAGTCGACAAAACAAGTATATGAAATTTTGCAAATTAAAGTGACTAACTTTGTTGTTCAACAAATGATCCTAATCTTCACTACTTATACAGTGAACCTTTGTAAACTTGACATTGACGTATTCTTACAGCTTTAAGTAGCTTCATTGTCATTAATAGGGCATTTGACTAAAATCCCACTGTTTAATGTGAAGTGGTGATAGTATCCTAGAAGATAAACTCGTTACTGACTGGATGGCTGGGTAGCGCGGAGGCTATTTATGATGCGGTGTTACGGGACCGTGGGTTCGAATCTCGTACAGAACAAAAATTTCAAAGTTTATCTCTGTAGTAGCAGGTAGAGAAACGACGACCCCAAATTATTCCGTTGGTGGGTGTCAAGAGGCGGCGGTAGATTTAATTATAACATTATATGATTATATTACATCGCCACTACATGGTAAGTAGATTTAAAACCGTTCTTTGAAATGAAATATAATAACTTTTAATAAATTTCATAAAATAGAAACTAATAGAATTAACATGGTATCAAAGCCAAAAGTATTGTTATATTTACGATATATTATTGAATTAGATTTATTGCACGGCTACCGATGTATAAGATGTTTAGATTCACTTTTGTTTGCGGAAATTTGGTGACAAAAAGACGTGATTACTACGATGGGTTTATTTGCGACTATATGAATGATATTTTTAACTATTATATGGACTCACACCTGCATACGTACTTTCGTTCTTTCATAGATTATTCTATCCGAACATACCGCTCACCAAAGGGCTCTGAGTCTTTTAACTAATTTGTTATTAAACACGCATTATAATAATCTTGGTTATGATGGACTCAAAGATCACATTTAAATAAACTATATACATAGATAGACACAATTTATAAGTAAAATAAATCATGATTCAATGTCTAAAAACCATAACACAGCTTATTTACAGATCATTGCACAACACCAGCACCACTTTTACACTGTATACACGAGTGATCCGGATGCACCCGGATATTTTTTACAATATGTCCCATCATCCATTTATCTGGAGGCAAACTATCGAATTTTATGAGGACAATGTGTCCGATGTCTAATTCTTTGACCTTCTTTTGCCATTTCGACACCTTTGCATTCTCAAAGGTATTCTGTTGCCATCGACGATAGAAGTCCGTCAATCTTTGTTGGTAATGGCATCTTATTACGTGACTCGTGGAATGTCTTGGAAGTCTGGTGCTGGAACCGTAATAGGCGTCTCACCGACAAGGAAATGGCAGTTAACGGTTGGATGTCTGTGTCCGTGTCCATTAATATTGTAAGTGGTCGTGAGTTGAAGCAAGTTCCAATTTGACATAACAAAGTGCTCAACTGTTCGTACGTTACGTGAGAGGTCATTATTCGTTCTCAAGTAGTTTTCATCGATTTGATTCATGCTCCCACAGTCCACCCATATATGGGCTATAGGCGGGGATATAATCCATTCAGTTCCATCCATAGATAGCGTCTCAGATTGGTCCTTGAATTAAAGTTTGGCTTCGGCCCATCTGCGGCAAGTATCCTGTTTAAAAATGTCACGTCCTGGGTCACTCCAGACGAGGGCATCTTCCAGGTCTAACTACGAACCTTCTGAAGGCTCCGATAAAGGCATCTGAAGAGAGATCACATCTCTTTGTTGAGCTTTGCTTGATGAATTCCTCTCAGTGAAATAATGTGTGATTTTCCTTGTATATAGCAGACTCTGAAGTTGCAGAAGTCGCAGTATCATTAGTAATTTTAGATAAGTCACCAAAAATAAAGCTCAGAACTTCTTTGTACTTGGTTAAAATATCAGGTTCCCGCTTTTTAAATCAAAACCAATTAAACATGAAACGAAACCCTAATAATAATTTATAATTTAAAATAAAACTATATTTACTAACCCACATCATAATATACACAAATAAAATATACATACATACATCAATAGTTAAATTATATTTCATTTACAAATTTTCATTTATCATTGTCGCAAACTATGCTTTGCACCTAGTCCAAAAACAGTTTGCTATTTGTACATCATTAAATAAGTTGCCGCAACGCAAACCTTGAACATGATCGAAGTTACGAATCGGCGGTACATGGAAAACTTTTGTAAGTTTGTTTTGTACCGTCGGATGTAATTAAATGACTATATTTTGTAAAAATAGATAAATAAAAGAAATTTAAATAAAATTTGTCTCACTTAATATCAATCACCATTTTTAAAATTTTGTCTGTCTTATCTGTCCGGGCTTATCTCCGGAATAGTTGAATTGATTGCAATGAAACTTCACAATTAGACTGTAATGCCAGGAGTGATCTAGACTATATTTTATCTATATACTACAATATCAACTTGATTACATATTTTTTGAATAATCGAAAAAATAAATATAAATAGCACCACAATAATAGATACTACCCAGGCGAAGCCCGGGCTGGTCGCTAATAATGAATATAATTGTAAATTAAGAAGTACAATTTAAATTGATTCTGTGTATCAAATCACAAATTGCTTCTAATAATGTAGACAAATAAAATAATTTAATCTGACAAATGATAATTGTAATTAAAGTAAAATTATCTGCAACTCATAGCTTTAATTCAACATGTGAAGAAACAAATTAGTGCAAGAGTAATTTGTAATACCGTCGAGAAAATAGAGGAGTAACAATGAATGGAATAAACAGATCCCTAATGCTTCGAGTCTCTTACGTAAATTGGATCAGTAAAAGATATTACTGATTGAATTAGCTGTCTTATCCACGTGTAAGAAATAAAATTGATACTGTTTCGCAACAGGACGTTTTAATTTAATATTTGCTTAAAACTAAAAGCAGGAAATAAAATATTGTTTTGCTTTAAAAACTTTTTTGTAATGTAACTTGATGATTTAATATACAGATTGTTAGAACTTCAACAAATTTTGAACTCGATGAGATGATGATATTGTTAGGAATGAGGGTAAGAAATAAAAGAAAATACGAAGATATGAGGGTAGAACTATAATCTCCCACCAGTTCTAGCAGTATAAAGTATCGCGCAGGTGACTAGGAGGGATCAGTCGGTAATTCTACGAGTCTCACTGTCGTTTCTATGCCCGCTGGGGTATTCTACTAGAGTAGGCCAGGAAGATCGTGTTGCTGAGAGACTGCCCTGTGTTACATTGAGATAGAGTATGAGATGATGAGTTATGATGTAACTGGGTCCTTCACGTTACACCGATGTATGATAGTAACGGGAACATGTTACGGTTGGTCGAACTGTATTGCTATATGCTAAGTGTATGGTGCAGTGCGCTGTTTTGTTGCTGATAATGATCGGTTGCATAAGCGGGAGAGCAAGTTGAGCATCCGGTCTCACACCTTTGATATTTTGGAAATTGGACTCCAGAATGGATTTTGATAGTAAGGAGGGTTTGTTACCCAGTAATATTCATTTATTTAAATAAATAATTTTGAAGATAGTTTCTAACAATACAATATCCAAAAAATACAGCATGTTTTACAAAATGTTATGTTTTAGTATTGAATTTATTTTATTTAAAACCGATATCGAAATATTATGTTTTTCCTTTTTTTCTTTCTTTTATCCATCCATCCATCCATCCATTACAGCCTATAAAAGTCCACTGTTGAACAAATACCTCTCATAGATTGCCTCATGGGGCATTCTCCATATAGTTACCGCCGCAAGCGTGTTGGCAACTGTTTTTTTATTATTTTGAGTTGTTATCAGGAAGAAGCCTTTTCTTTATATTTTTGAGCATTTTTCTTTAGCGTGCAGTTTCTACTCGGCCAGTATGTTTATAAGGCGGTAACACAGATAATTAATTGAAGGTATATTTAGTATCTGACATCTAAGAAATTATATTTAATTAATTAGATTTAAATAAAATGTATTTTTTTAAATATTTTAGTATTTAAAATAGAGATTAACGTGACGTGGCGGCGTAAGAGAACTCAATCGGCGATAATGAAATAGTCGAATAACATCATCAACAATAGATTGAGGTTGGGAATCATCTCATTATGCCAATGTAAAGTATCTGAATGAGGATTTAAAGTTAGTAGTGAGCTGACTAGAGAGAATGATGTGCAATATACATTCTTGGCAATATGGCAATCTATGCAAATATGGCAATTGTTATGCCTACGTATCTTTTTGAAGGAATTTTTCTCAACACTTTTATTATCAGCCTATAAAAATTTACTCCTTACATAGTTTCCCCTTAATTTTAAAAATATATAGTAATTGCTATCTTTTTAAGGTAGATTAGTCTGAGATGTCACGGAATTACGCGGTGACGTAAATTATGATGAATGTTTTTGACTTTATGTGGGCATCAACGAGATTTTCTTTCAGTCGCATTTCACGTCATCCATACGATCATCAATCTCAATCATTTCTTAACTTAAATTCTGTCATTGCTGCACTTTTTATAGAATTAGGATGACAAATAAGCACACACTCCACCTGATGGTTAGTGGATGCTGAGGTCTATAGACACCTATCTACATAAATCTATCCTCGATTAGGAATCAAAATTCGCATCTATTCGTCAACACTTAAAATTATTTCACCCCTGAAGACTAATATTGAATTTCTCGTTTCCAGTAAAAGGATCTCCTGCATTAAGTTGCTTTTGGGCTGGTTCAAGCCAATCCATTCATGGTTCAACTTTAATATAGCTGCAGTTTTTTTCTACCACGTGTGCTTATTTTTCGTTTAATAAAATCCCATGTTCATTTCCTTTGCTATTTCCAAGTTATTACATTGTACGTAAACATGATTATAATAATGCAACTTTAGTATTGAATTTATAGTACTTTCATTTTTTTTTGGGGGGGAAAAATAAGAAGCTTAATTCAGCTTGCTCGATAGGAAATTATTAGGTTATATTTACAACCGAAAGAAATACACAATATTTTCAAATTATTGATTATACTACACAAGTATTTAAAATTGTATGGGAACTTAAATTTGTGTTAAAAAAAATGTTTTATAAGAACGTTATATAGCATGGAGTTCGTGATTACAAAGATTTTTATCGAAAAACGATTATGTTGAAATTACATTTTCGTAGCAGTTGCATTTAAATTGCTTTTCGTTCTACCCAATTTTTCGCAAGGACATCGCTTAATATACTGCAAACAGCAAGAGTTTTTTTTATTTAACTGAAGTGACGAACGAATTTACAGTTTACCAAAACAAGGCTACAAATGCGATTTCATTTCTGAGGACTAAGATGGAATCTCACTAAGATTAAAGCTCACTATACCCTTTAACCGGAATACAGCAGTATAAGCACTGCTTTTTAGTGGCAGAAATAGGTAAGAGGGTTGTAATAACCCAGACGTAATCCAAGACAGAAAAGGTGTCCACACACATAAAGAAAAAGTGAAGTTTATAAATTTTATTCAAACTTATGATGGACATTATAAATAAAATAATATATTTTATGCCTTCATCATTCATCTACATTCACCGCATTCATCCATTCTAATGGCTGAAAACCTTATTAGATTTCGATCTCTACTTGTCTATTTATATCCGGATTTGGCTAAAATAATTTGTTGGTTTTTCTATCAAAAACAAAACTCTCTGGCAGCTCGAAGTCACGAATTGATGAGTTTCACCCAGTTTTGCCTCGATAAGCTCTTAAGAAAATTTCTTCGATTGTGTCGAATTGCTATTCTATCGGACTATGAGAATGAGGGATCGGAGAGTGCACCACGCTTGTGCATACACTCAAGCACTATAATACTATACTGCGTAGATGGCTAGTGTCCGTTGAAACTTTTTTATAGAAGTGCGGACAAACGAGTACGGCTCACCTGATGGAAAGTGTCGACAGCCGTCCACGAAAAGCTGCAAACTGGGAATTTTAGGTGCGTTGCCGGCCTTTTAAAAGGAATAAGATCATTTTGAAAATCTCTAAGTCGTATCGGTCCAGAAAAAACGCTGGTGCTGAAGAATTCCACAGAAATTGTGGAGGAAGAAAACCTTGTAAATCGCACAGTGGTGAACCGCCAAGCATCCAGATGGTGAGGACTGTATCGGGAATTTTGTCGCGATCTGCGTTGGTGGCATTTGGTGCATTTTTTTGATTGCAGTACCAGACGTCTCGCACCTATCACTGTTCTGGTTATTTTACGTTTGACGTTAACTTGATGATCATACCGCCATCTAGTGGAATCCATAAGATATTTCTTGAGTTTCATATATCTCCTACGACACCCACGGGACAACATGGTTTGATGATTTCTCTGACTCAACAACACTGCCTAAATTTAAAATTAATATATTTTAATCAAATGGTACGATACAAAATTAAGAAATATTTTTTCTATTCAAGTGCACTTTGGAGGATCCATTTTATGGGGAAATGTGTCCGTTTGAGAATTTGGCCTTATGAGAAAGTCGTCAGTAAAATTGTGCGCTTCTTTCTTAAATTTACAAAATTTACATAACACATACTATATATATATTATGAATAATAATTTCTGTTATTTGACATCAATGCCAAAATTAGGTTAAGATAATGATGTGTCTTGATATAATGTGGATTTAAAAGGACGTGGCAGAATATACATAGGCAGTGAATGCAGCGGTGACCACCACCTTAGTTTTTGTTGTACATAAGTATGTTTTTATAATAAGTTTGTGATGATTTTCTTTTATACATTTTTAATAATCATGTGTGAATTGAGATAAATAAAAGCTTTACTATTATTATTATTATACATTACTATTACAAACTTCATTATCATTAACATCAGCTCTAAAATAGTCTGGACATGGGTTTCTTTTACTATAGAAGTAATTTATTTCGTAACAATTCCTCCGTTTTGCAAGCGGAATATTAATCAAATTAACAAATTCTGTTGCTCGACGCTATTATATATATATATAGCGAAGTGGAATTGAGGGTAGATCGGGAAAACCCCACCCGCCTTGTATAAAATTCAGTGGAAGGTGCTGACCGTGAGAGAGAGTCCGTATAAGTCTTCCTACGTTGTAGTAGTGTTAAGATAGTATCGTGGTTCTGTCCGTTTTGGTGGTTCTTCTGGTGCAAGCGAGGAAGATGGTGTGCTGAGTTACACTAAATGGTGTTGCTGTTGGTTTGTGGCTTTTGTTATTGCTGTAATTACGTCCCTCATGTTACAATATTCTGTGATCGTGGCGGGACGTTTTACGGTGTGGTCGAACTGTATTGCTCTATACTGAACATATAGTGTTACGCTGTTTTATTACCGATAAAGATTAATTGCGTAAGCAAAGGAGTAATTTGAAAATCTGCTCACACTTTTACTACTTTTAATAATTAACCTTCCTGATGTATTTCCGACATTAGAAGTGAGATCTTGTGATGAATTTCCGACATATATTTATAAAAGTACATCAATTGAAAAGTATTTTATATTCTATATTTTCTTCTGCAATTTTTGTACAAGTAAATGCGAGGATCGAACTTGGCTCATGTACTAAGAATTGGTAGCGAGTGCTTAACCCCTTTTATTAATTAGTGCTACAACAGGTGTACTGCTGCTATGTCGTAGAAAATGGGTGGAATATGGGTAGAATAAAGTGGGCTTCTTGATACTATGAGCATTATGCGTTCGCAGTTTGACCGCTATAACAACTAAAAATAGGTCCAAATAAGACAATGGTAACTGAAGGACTTATTTTCCACAAAATTACAAGGTTAGTTTATATTATATACTATATAGTATGGTAAAGCTTTGTAGACACAAGGCTTTAATAAAATACCAATTTAAAGCTTAATATTTCTCAAACGGACCCCGAAATCGAAAAAATATTGTTCCATACCCCAATATTTTTGAAGACCTATCCAACGAGACACACCACACGATGGAATAAACGGGTAAAAAATCATCCCCCTTTACCTGTATAGAAATAAAAACAACAAAAATATTTTTCAAGTCATAGACTCTCATATGGCATTAAGTCCACTTACATTAAATCTTTATTTATTAATTTGCTATCACCGTTGATAGCAACAAAGTGACGAAAATTAATAAAATCACCAAAGATACTTCATTTTGCTTACACTTAATATATCGTATAACGATAACTATAATATAAAGTTTTATTTGTATAGCGGTAAAACGAAGTTCTTTTAAGTGCTGTAAAAGTAATTACTTAATAGGAAACATGGCGCTCATCCTTTATAGAACAGGTGTGAATTTTCACCCGTGAGCAAACGTTTTAATTTTATTTACCTTAAGGACGTCATTTCTATTTAATGAATTTAACGGAATTTTAATTCATGAAGCAGTTCGTCACTAATTTAGATAGCTGAAAGATCCTCATTTTGGATTTATATTGAAAACAGTGTTTATGTAAGGAAAGGTAAATTTAAGTTTTTTTAAATAGAAAAAAGTGACAAACGAGTACATAGTCCACCTGATTTTAGTTGATACTGTGACCCATAGATACATTTACATCTATCCTTGATTAAGAATCAAAATGTTGGCTGCAATGTTATATTATTCCAGTAATATTTATATTAAAAATATTATATTATCCAGTAAAAAGGTTTTCGGTTCTGTTCACTCACCATACGATACAAAGCAGCATTAAGTTGCTATTTTGCACTGATATTCTATGAGAGCGTGGATCTACCCCGATCGAGCCGAACCATTCCTGTTACAACTATAATATAGCAGCAGCGTGGCTATGTTACGGTTGAAACATAATAAAGCCACGCTATTTATATGATTAAATTGCACTTGGTTCGACCAAGGTTTTGTACAGGTTTTTATTCGTTAATTAACCAGGCCGCAAAAATCCACGACCGGTTATAGGCTTCTCCGTCTTTAAGAAGGATTTGCCAATATCGCCATGCTTGGCAGGCAGATTGACAATCGCAGTACCCAGACGTCTCGCATCTTCTGATTCTCGTCGCTAGTCTTTACTTGTTTTACGTCTACCGTAAACTGGATGGTTATATCGGCATCTATATCAAGCCATAACAACATTTTGGTCCAATAGCCACCTCTTACGACACCCATGTGATGGAACTAGATGAAAACAGAACACCACCACGCGACTTAATAATTCAATTGTCAAATGTGTTTCATTAAAAAGTAAACGCCGACTTCAAAGAACTAAAAATAATAGAATAATTTCACACTCTGTTTTATTTGTTTGAAGACGACTTTTACTTTTTATTGACAAAATTTTCCCTTTGAGAGGATTCAGGAATATCACAAGCTCAATGCCGAGTTACATTAGAAACTTCATCCCATATTTTCGGCACCTTAGGTGGAATTTTTCTCCAAATTTATTTAGGCCACCCAAGAATTGTAAACAATTTAATAAAATTATTATATTTTTTAAGTGGACTTTGACTTTGTTTTTGTTATACCCCACGCAATACCATAAAGCACGACTGAGTCACCTGCAAACTCCTTGCATATATCATCAGGTCCTCACTCCATCTAGTTACATAGAACGTTATATAAAATAAGCAAGTTACGATACAAAAATTTATAACGAATTGATCATTTACTATTCAACTAGTAAATAGAACTGCTGCCTTGCTCAGCTGTTTTCGGACAAAATACTTTTCTTGCAATAATATCATGAATATAATATTTCTTTTACCGCATAGCGACGACTCAGCTACTCATCTACACCTGGTCACGTTATGGTAATGTAGTGGGTGCAGGCGACAAGCCATATATCTTGTACGGAATTATTGCCATATATTCCTAATAGTATGCCGGTTAGAATTTATATTTTGTAACTTTATGAATTTACTTTGTGAGAAAAAATAAATACATAGTTTTATTAAAATAGTCAAAACTTTTCAACTGTCAAAAGCTACGTACATTTAACTTATTTTATTTTGTTATTTAGAGGCCAATTGTGGCTTTCAAATTTCAACAAAAACATGAGTAAATATATAAGACAGTTATTATAATAATTATTTTTTGATTTTAGACATAATACTCATTTATAAAGGAAAATATTTCTGCTGCGTCGTTGTCAACTGTCAAAGCATAACGACTACAAACAATTTTATTCAATATGGAATAAAACCAGGAAGTGATGTGATAATATTTCATTTGTAGAGTAAAATGTTTTTATTTAGACCGTAAATGATTCTGTTTCAGGAAAGATGGGGTACAGAACATTTCAAGTCAATATGAAGCTATGTAATAAAAAGACTTTTGAGTGCTGTAGAGATCTGTTTCTTTTTAATGAATATCTCCGCTCCATACATTCACAGCCGCATTTCCTACAGTGTCAAAAAGGCTGTTTAAAGGTAAAACGGGATTAAATATAGATATTAAAAGATGCCATAGTAAAGTATTTCGGCTTCACAGCCTATCGTAGAAATTCATAACTCTATTAGTAATTCATATAATGACACAAATTCTTCCCTTTTTCGGACAAATTTACAATTATTGTCGTAATGTAGCAGTGGTTAAAAGAATTCCTAGGTGCGAGGATGCAACTTGCTAAAGCATTGTCATGCACTATTCAAAATTGTTTCACTAATAGTGAAAAGAGTTGGCAAAAATTATTTACTTTCGCGTATTCCCATTTTAATTTTGATAAAAAAACAATAAATAAATCAATTACGTCTCAACAAAAAGAGACATATTTTCAAAATTTAGATTACCCAATTAATAGTCATTCATTTCGACCACGTCCTAAATTTGATTTATAAAAAGTAGCTGAGTCGAAAGTAATGTATGGCGACTTAAAAAATGCATACCGTATTTTATTCTCCGACGACATCCTGGCTCCTCGTAATGTCAAAACTCTTGCAAGCCTTCGTCAGAAGCATCCTTCGGTCAATCCTTCCAGGGTTTACCGCTGTCTCCCAAGACTTCTATGCAACCTTTACAAATTTCTGAACAAGACACTTAGAAGCAATTATGTCATTTTCGAATGGCTCTGCTGGCGGCATTGACGGAATTACGCCCAACAATCTTGAAAAGATCTTAGAATACGTCTGCCGGTGACGCCGGCAGAGTACTTCTTAATGACATTACAATATTATGTAACTTTGTACTTTCTGGCAATGTTAATCCGAATTTCATTGCATTCTTATATGGGGCAAGATTATGTGCCTTCAAAAAAAGGATAACGGTATCAGTCCTATTGCCGTTGGTTCCACATTTCAACGCTTAACTTGAAAATTAGCTCGCAGGCACATAATCTATAATATTAAGACAAAATTTCAGTCTACTAAACTAGGCTTTGGCACTAGAGGTGGCTGTGAGGCGGCGGTACATTCAGTGCGTACTTTTTTAACAAACTCTGTTGCAGATGTTCTTGTGAAGGTTGACCTGAGGAATGCTTTTAACTCTATCGATAGGGTAACCCTTCTGAAAGAAGTGACTAACAATACCCCCGAAATTTATCCTTACGTTTGGCAATGTTACAGTCAAAATACTAACTTGTTTTACGAAACCAAATTAACGATTCTGCTGTCGAATTTAGCAGGGTGACCCACTAGGTCGAGCAACATTTCAAATTAGAATTCAACCCATCATTTCAAATTTGAAATCCAAGCTGAATGTCTGGTATCTGGACGACGATACACTGGGAGGTAGAGCAGATGACATCTCGAACGAAATATCAATAAATGTGAAATATTTTTTCAGTAATTTATCTGCTTCTCACAGAGACACTTTAATTCAAAATTTCAATAATATTTCCAGGAATAAAAACTGTCAGTACGGAATCACTATTCCTGCTTGGTGTTGGTTTTCGATAGTATTAAACCTGCTTTAAAAACAAAATTTGATCAGTTTTTAAACCACGTTGATAAATTTTATAAATTAAACCCCACATTGCTCTTACTATTTTAAAATATTGTATTCTTGTGCCTAGATTTACATACTTTCCGCTCGAGTCCAGTCTGGAAATGTTCGGATATTTAGTGTCGTTCTAGTTCGTTTTGACTGATGTTACGTTTGTATGAGACTTTCTTTTAACAATAGACCAGAGATTTTCTATCGGGTTTAAATCCGGACTATTTGCTGGCCAGTCTAAAACAGATATACTCTGTTCGCTAAGGAAACATTTGACGCTATTGGCCGTGTGTTTAGGGTCATTGTCATGCTGAAAGATTCAGGTTACAGGCAAATGATCGTCCGAGTAGGGAATCATTGTGTGCTCTAATATTTTTGTATTGCTATTGATCCATTGTACCTTCAATCTTACGAACGGGTCCAACTCCACATCCGGAAAAACACCTCCAAACTTTAATGTTACCGCCACCGTGCTTGACTATACTCCTTGTGTATTTATAATAAAAGCATTGTTTACAGGACGTCTAACATAAGCACTTTCCATCGGAATTTACCATATTTATTTTTGTTTTATCTGAAAGTAACACTTTTTCCATTTTCGTACCGTCCACTAACATATTTTTAGCAAATAATAATCGCTTCTCTCGGTGTTGCTTGGTAAGAAGTGGTACCTTTCGAGAGATTCTTCCAAACAATTTAGCTTCCACTAATCTTCGGCGTATAATATATATTCTTGGCCGAGCCTTTCTAAGAACATTTTCAACAGTTCCATGTGTTTTATAATGATCAATTGCATTAAAAACTTTCTAACATAACAATTTAAATGCTCAGCTATTCTTCTGTACGCCCGCTTTATGATATATATGCAAATTAATAATTATTTGCTTAGTTGACGCATCACCACTTTTATTTTTGCCCATTTTGAACAAAATAAAATTCAGATTAAATTTTGAATTGCCGCCAAAATAATAGAAAAGCCAAGAAAGAAATGGTATTTTCTAATTTCAAAAATAACGAGCTATGGATGCTTTTTAAATGTTTCTAATTAGGCGTCCAAGGGCTAGTAACAGAAAATAAGCTCCTACATATGTAAGACTCATTTTGTAATTAAAAGTAAGATATGTTTTATATTTCATGCATTTAATGAGTTTTTATTTGAGTATATTATTGCATGATTATTAATTATTGAATGTGTATATTTTACGAACATTTATACGTTGAAGTTATACTTTCTTTATTCATAAGAAGTGCTTCTAATTATATGACCACCACTGTATTTAAAAAGTAAATTTTCCCATTGTAACTTTGAGAGTTGATACATTTTTATATAAAAAAATAACATAATATTATTTATTACTCTATAATCTGAGCAAATTATGCACTAATAATTTACGGTTACGTTTTTGGAAGAATTGCTTACCATTACAAGTATTTTACTACAGCAACTGCCAAAGCTTTTTAGAAAGTTTTCTTCTGGAGAAGATAATAAATACTATTTAGGTAACATACTCGTTCTGAAAATACTTTTGAAAAACGAAACGTAAGTCACGTGCCAGCTTGCGAAATTTATGGTTCTTTGAAATAGTTGGTTTTTGAACAAAATATAAAACTTGGTCCTTAGCTGTGATGCCCGCTGATGACAGCAAAATCGATAGTTCTATTCTATTCGAAATAACAGTCTATTTTCTTTAACCATTGTGTGAAAAGGCGAACAAAAGAACTATCTGAAAAATTTGTAACCATTTTGTGTTTACTGAGACAACTTCCATGTAAGTCTAGATATCTGATAATCAGGGAAATAAATTGTTTTTATTTGAATTTTTTAATTCACCAGACTTTATATTACTAGAGAGGGACAGTTTTCCATTACTAAACACGGGGCTCAAATATTAAACATTTAGTCTTAGAGTTCATATTAGAACTAGACATCTGAAGACTCGACTCGACTTAATTTTTTTTAAATTATTTTATAGAGTAAGGCGAATTAGAAATAAGCGAGCACATAGTTCACTTACAAGTAAATGGATAGATGTCTGTCTTTTCTTCCTTGATTGAAAATCGAGGATGAAAATACAGATGTGTTGTCTCCCCTCAGAACTAAGGTGGAATGCCTACTTACCAGTAAAAAAAATATCCGGTTCGCACATTCACCTTACAAAACACAGCATTATCCTACTATTTCACGCTGATATTCTGTGAGAGCGTGGTTCACTGTCGCTGACGCATTCGTGCTACAGATAGTCTGTTATAGGCTGCGGTGGCTCTACCACCAATAATTTCTGTAATTTTGCTTTATTTATGCGATTAAATGTAAACACAAGAAATCATTCTAGTATCAGATTACCCCAAATGGAAATTGAATGTTTTTTTTTTCTGAGCATAATGAAATTCTACTTGAATGTCAAACTAACAATTACAGCGCCGTCGTGCATCACACACGTTTATCTTATTTTTAATTAACTAAGTTTAAGCATCGAAAAATATATTTTTATAAATATTATGGTTTAATAAATGAGCGTATTGTATTGTTCCAATTTCCTGGTTATTTTTAAAGAGTATCCACATTTTATTATATAGGCCCTTACATATGAAATTAAGTTTTGTCGTACTGACCACTTTGATCTGAAATATCTCCTCTTTGGTTGAGAATTCCAAATTCAAATTTATAAATTTATTTAGCTGGTACATTTGAGTTTTGAAAACAGTCATTCATTTGTTTTTTCTCATTATTTTTCTTTGGCGTCGCTTATAACCGCACAATGGAAAACATGAAATATCGGAATATTTACGAGTACGAGTACGAGTTCTATCGTGGCACCAGCGCTGTAGAAACAGCTCGAAGTATTAATCATGTGTATGGCGCTGGTGTCGCAAAAGAAAGCACGGTACTTTTTGGTTTCAACGTTTTCGTTCTGGAAATTTCGACCTTCAAAACCAACCCGTGGACGGCCGGAGACCAAAGTGGAAAATGAAGAATTAAAGGCTATTGGGGAAGCGGATCCATTACAAAGCACTTCAGAGATAGCTGCAGTCTTCGTGGTAAGTGACAAAACTATATTAATCCACTTAAAGCAAATCGGAAAGTAAAAAACTGAACGAACGGTACCTCATGCATGGAGTGAATCGAACTTGCAAACACGGGTCGACTGCTGTGTTACTTTGCTCAACCGACACAATATTGAAGGATTTTAAATCGAATCATTACTTGTGATGAAAAGTGGATACTGTACGATAATCAAAAGCGCCTCGTCGCAATGGCTGAACCCTGGAAACCCAGCCAAATCCTGCCCTAAACGAAAATTGAGTCAGAAAAGTTACTTGTGAGTGTTTGGTGGACTAGCGCCGGTGTCGCTCACTACAGCTTAAAATCTGGCTAAACGATTACGGCAGATATCTATTGTCAGCAACTGCAAACCATGAAGGAAGAAATATGCTAAACAACCGAGATCGGTCAATCGCTCTAGGCCACTGCTGCCTCACGACAACGCAAGACCACACACTGCACAACAAACAACCACTAAGTTAGATGAGCTACAATTGGAATGTCTGCGACATCCACCGTACCCCTGGACCTTGCTCCAACAGATTAACATTTTTCCGGAATATGACAATTTCATAAGGAAAAAATTAACTGCGATGTGGCGGTCCAAACCGCCTCAAAGAGTTTATTGATTCTCGCCCCCATGATTTTTTAGCGAAGGGATCAATGAACTATCTGATGATGGCAAAATTGCATAGATAACAATGGCATACTTTGATTAATTAAATATATTTAACAAAAAAATTACTTTATAGTCCTCCTGTACAAAACGCCAATTTCATATGTAAGGACCTAATATTTAGAGTTCAAATATATAAATAATGATATACCGTTGTTGCAGGTTTTGAAAATACAAGTAATCTAGGCTTCTACTTTTATTTTAAATTATCCCAAATTGAATGTGATTTATAGGTAACAACTACGTGTGCCCTATGTGCGATTCCATTTACAACGTTTTTTGCTGACCGAGCGACCCTTGCGAATATATGCGTGCGTAGTAAAATAGTAGGCATTAGATATTTATGAATGATAATCAGTTAAAATAATGCATTACCACGCATTCTGAATTTAAAGATAAAAAGGACAGAATATTTGAGATTTTTTTAATTCATTTTTCTTCACCATTCGCCTATATTACTTATTCTGAACCTTCTGCACAGTTGACGTATATATAAAAAATAACCGTGTATAATATATATATATATACATATAATATTACATATTATATACATTTTATTTCCTTTTCTATGTAATAAAATGCCAAAACATAACCTACTCCAGATTGTGGATTACTTTATACAGTTCATTACTCAATTTGGTTTGGGTTCATTTCTACAACCTTTAAACTTACACATCATGTCGTACTGTGAAAATTTCACACGCTTTGATCACGTTATTACGTGCGTCATACAAAACAAATGAGACGTCTTGACAAAGATGATATTTTGATACTGAATGGAGTAAAGTTTCAAACATTGGTTAACTTTTTTATAGGATATGTAACAAACAAGCAGGTGGACTACCTGATGGTAAGTGGTTGCTGTACTATATACATATATATATATCTATCCTCGATTACGAATTAAAATGCAGATGCGTTGTTACCCATGAGGATTAAGATGGAATGCCCTGTTTCCAGTAAAAAGGGTCTCCAGTTCTCTACACTCAACATACGAAACACAGCAGCGTTAAGCTGTATTCTGTGAGAGCGTGGTCTTTCCCGGTCGAGCTGACTCCCATTCGTGCTACTACTATATAAGTAATATAGCTGCAGCATGGCTCTACCACATAACAAATAGTATTTTTTGTTATAGGTACATATACCGGGTGATTAAGGATGGTGCAAAGCTTTCAAGGACGCTAGTATAGACAACTTAAACCATTTAAGCCATGCTAGTCTTAGATGAAGTATAAGCATTTTTTAAATAAGTTTTATGATTTTTAGCGAAATGCCCAAAATTTTCTAAGTACCTATTATTTATATTAAGTAAACAATAAAAAACATGTTTTTTATTTTATTCTATTTAAGTCATATGTATGCAATCTAATAAGACATGTTTTAAGCACATGTATCAAGATAACTTTTACAGACGTTTGAAGTTTATGAAAAATCTAAAATTTATAAATACTGTGTTTAACTCATTAAAAAAACAAAAAGTTTTTTTTCGTTTAAAATTGTTTGAAAACATGCTCGATTATTGTTCTTTGTTTTGAGGTATCATTCATGCCGATATCATAAAAATGTTGAAATTAGGACCTGCAAACCAATTTGAGGAAGAAAAAATTTTTAAAATTTTTGATGTTTAAAACAACTGTCATGATTATTTATTACAAGCACTGGCCCGGTTTATGCTCCACAAATACTTTTTTATTTAAAATTGTAGCGTAGTAAAATTCTAAGAAACAAGTTGGGGATTCTCAAAATAGCTGCTGGTTGCATGGTATTTCCAGGTAGCTCGCCCAATGAATAGAACTTTAATTTTAAAGCAAAACCGACCTAGTTACTAGGAAACAGAGTCATGTTTCTTTAGTTATGGTCAGTTAGAATTAACTGAATGGAGCGAAGCAAAACATTAGTCAAATAACTACTGCCCTTATGAGTGGACGTTATCGCGTTGATACACAATTTAACCTTGTTCAGTTGAAGCCTCTGCGCTCCTGCAAGTGTTAATCTCTGCTAGTTGTTTACAACTTTGTTTACAGCGTCCAGTCGTAGTCTTGTGCTTCTGCACGTGTTGATTTTGGACTATTTTGATGTACTGAGTTGACATGTAGTGCGCTCTACCCTGTTTTTCTTGATTATTAGTGACTACTACTTTTCTAATCAGGATTTTTTTATTTATTTAAGGCAACAAGGATATATATAATAAGGAATATGCGGATATCATCTTTATGTATGGTAGAGCAGATGGGAATGGATCAGTAGCACGATGGATGAGCGTTATCCGAGTCGCAGAGTGCCGAATGTTCAAGTATTTTACAACACGTATGGACGACTGGCTCAAGATGGATACCACGGAACCTGGGTGAACCCAGGCATACATGCACCTGGCGTCGAAGATGATATTTTGGCAGCGTTTGAAGTGGATCCTACAACTAGTACTAGAGTAGCAGTTCGAAATTTAAACATTTTCCAATGGAGGTGGTATACAATGCACCAAAATGACAAATATCCTTTCCATGGCAGAGGTGTGCAAGGTCTGAAGTGCAAGATTTCCAAATAAGGATGCAGTTCTGCTGTTTCCTACTTAACAGGGATATTGAGGATGCATGTTTTTAAAATCGATCTTGTGACAGATGAAAGTAAATTCTAGAGGGAATCACCACCATAACCTGCACGAATGGGCGGACAAGAACAATAATCCACATTGGAAAAAATAAATATCCTTCCAGAGAAAATTTTCAGTAAATGTGTGAGCTGGAGCAATAGGCACAACATTGATCGGGCCCCACTCTTGCCGGACTTGTAAATGGCGAGAATTACTTGCAAATTTTGAAATGGATTTACGGTTGCTTGTGGAGCAACGGTGCCCTGATATTTGAAACAGATCGAGAGGTAATTTTTCAACAAGATGGCTGCCCAGCGCATTGACTTTGACCGTTCGAGATTTTTAAATAACAGCCTCAAAGTTGGATTGGACGAGATGGACCCATCCCTTGGGCCCACAATCACCTGATCTGACCCTAATCGACTTTACGTGTGAGCTGGGTCAAAGAACTAGTTTATACGGGCATAGAAATAAATACAAAGGAAGAACTAATAGCTGAATAAATTCTGCATTTGAAACCATGAAGGCGGCGATGAAACTTAAAATCACGACCACAGAAGTGAGAAACCGGGCCCGTGCTTGCATAAGAAATAACGGCTGTCAGTTTGAACATGAATAATAAAGATTTCATTAAAATTTCTGTTTTAATAAGTAAGCCAAAATTTTAATTTACTCCTCAAATTGGTTTCTATGACTTAGATTCAACATTTTTAAGATATCTGCATAAGTGATACCTCAAAACAAAGAACGATCATTACATGTTTTCAAAAAGGTTTGAATGAAAACACCAGCCTAGTTTTTTTTTTAAATGAGAGCTAAAACAGATTATAAATTTTAAAACTTTTTCGTGAACTTCAAACGTTTTAAAAAATTATCTTAAGATATGTGCTTAAAACATGTCTTATTAGATTTCTTACACATGATTTTAATAGAATAAAATAAAATACATGTTTTATATTGTTTATTTGGCCATAATTAACAGTTAATTAGAAAATTTTGGGCATTTTCCAAAAATCATAAAACTTATTTAAAAAATGGTTATATTTCATCTACGACAAGCATGGCTTAAGTGGTTTTAAATTGTCTATACTAGCTCCTTGAAAGCTTTGCACCCATCTCCCAATCACATTGCATAAACATAAGCAATAATGCCTGACACCCAGATAGATGCTCCCAATTTAAACCATCTTCAATATATCGCCAATTTGGTCGATAAATTTCCATATAGAGCGTCCCTTGACGAATCTGCCACTCACTTCCGCAACTTAAGTTTGCTTTGTCACTCTTTCTTTATTCATTCTCCCTTAGGCATTCCTTTCTTAGTTATATGTGATGATATTGGCGCATTCCTAACTTTTCTTGAGCTGAACGAAAAAAAACTGTTATATATTCAAAATTGAATACCAAGGGGCAAAAGCGACTTTTTTTTCTTCGCTTCTTCTGGTATTTTGCTTGGAAAAATAAATTAAATGGAATGAAAATATATTTTATAACTATATAGTACGAGTTAGTTTAGCTTTTGTAGAAGCCATTGTTCAATGTAGAGATAAGCTCTGCTCACGTAGAAAGAAGTGGCTACCTTGCATATAATGACAAATATAGGGACGTATCACGACTAGTAATGAAATATTTTCAGTCATATAGTAGTTCCGTAATATTACTCTATATTATGATGATACCATCTACAATATTGATTAGGTTTGGTGAGTAATTGTCAACTGATTTTTATCTCTTACCGAGTATAACAATTTTATATTAGCATTACAATGTCAATTGTATACCACTGAAATTTTCAGTTTGATAAACTTTTTATTTAAGCATGTATTTGTTTTTGAATTAAGGATGTCAAATTATTAAAGAGAGCAAGCCAAAATATTATATTTGCTGTGTGATGCGATGTAAGAGAATCCATCACCCTATTTCGTCACGTTGGTGTTTTTAAAGGCTGCTGACAGAAGTAAAACCCTGTCAGATGATAGGGAGCAGTTTCGCCTATCAAGCATGGCAGTTATGGCGAATCCTCGGTACAACGAAAGAAACCTATGCCTTAAAGTAAAATTTTACGGGATGGTTAAAGACAAAACGAAGAAACTAAAATATTTTTCGCTGATAAATCATCCTACTATCGAGCAATGTCTATATGCCTTTAATTATACTGACTCTATACACTTCAGATGAAGACACAGTAGTGCAAACCACTTTTATGGCAAAAAAGGTAAGATAGACACGAGTCCCAGTAAAGTTTTTATTTTATGTAATTTAATATATTATCATAGTCGAGTTGAGTCCTAACTCCGAAATGTTAATCGAAGGACTAATAAGTAGATCTGATGTCGTCATATTTATCTTCAGTAATTTAAAGTGTTACTTCCAACAACATTTAACATTCTTTAATGTTTTTAAATCACTTGCCACACAACCTTTAATTTAAAATTGTTATTACTTAAAGTGAAAAGAATAATTATTCTGAAATATTATGAAGCAAAAGGAATTTATTATTTACAACATCTATTTATTACATACATAATTTACTACCGAGCGCATGAGAAATTTTTGACTTTGTTAAATATGTAAATAACAGATTAATATTCAATTTCATACAGAGAAATTTTATGGCGACTATTAAAATTGAAGTACAAAAAAAAGTATCACAAATATAGCAATTTTAAGGTCTCAACTTATTTATTTTGAACCTCTGTAAAAGACTACGTTACCTTTTTTAATTATATAAAACGGGTGAAGCGCTATGAGAAGGGGCTCAGACAACATGCCAGCAACATATTATATAGCATAGCAAATATGTTTATTTACATTTAAATAATGGCATTTTATATCATCGGTAAGTCAAAAACTTCATGAAATAAACTTGCTTACATTATTAATTACACTTTTAAACAAAAAAAAAGAATTTTCCAAATCGGTTCAGGTGTTTTCGAGTAATTGTTGATCATACATAAAAAAAGATTGCGACGAATTGAGAACATCCTCCATTTTGAAGTCGGTTGATAATAATTTCAGTATCAGATTCTTTTTTACTGATATCTTCCACAATCCGAAAATTATTTTCATATTTGCGTTTTCATGACGAGAAGCTCATTTTTCATTAAATGTTTACACGTAAGGTAATATGCACCCAGTCGCAAAGCATACCAGGTACTCACGAAAATCAAAGTGTTTGTAGAAAAAGCATAGTACTAGTAATTTAGCTTAGCTCAATGGTGATCATACACCTTAAACCATAAACCCACTACTAACTACAGCAATTTTTTTTCTTTCTTATCATATGACAGTTTTTCCGATTACTGGAGGTGAGTTAATAATAAATAATCAAACATAAATATTACTTTATTGTCACTTTAAAAGACAAGTTAATATTATTAAGAATTTAATGGTATCTTATATTTTTATAGAATAAGGGTAAAAGACGAGCATATAGTCGCCCTGATGGTAGTTGAATGCTGTGGCTCTTGACATCCACATCTATCCTCGATTAAGAATCAAAATGCAGACGAGTTGTTAACCCTGAGGACTAAGATGGAATGCCTCGTATCCAGTAAATGTGTCTTCGGTTCTCCACACTCACTGTACGAAACACAGCAGTATTAAGCAGTTATTTTACGCTGGTACTCTTTAAAAGCGGGGTTCTTTTCCAGTTGAGTCGACCTATTCGTGCTACAACCATAATGTTTCTGCTGTGTGGCACTTTCACATATAAACTATGTTATTATTTTTAGTTTTTGATGTCGGTTTTAAGTTTTTATTGAACATTTAATTTCCCTAAAACGTTATAGTCATTTATATTAAACGAAAAAGACCGAAATCACTACATTATTTGTCTAGTCATATAAAATACAACTATGTGCTAAGTTTCAATAGAATCGGTTATCGGAAAGTGGATGAAAATAAAAAAATACTCAAAGCAATATAATTCTACATTGTTTTTCTATATTTCTCACTGACCGCGAGGTTATTCTTCATCATCATCATCATCGTTACCGCCCTTCACAAGTCCACTGCTGAACATAGGCCTCCCCCAAGGAATGCCACAAAGCACGGTCCTGAGCCACCTGCATCCATCGACTTCCTGCATGTCTTACCAGGTCATCACTCCATCTAGTGGGGGGACTCCCTACACTTCGCCTACCGGTACGATGCTGCCACTCAAGAACCACTTTTCCCCACCGGTTGTCGGTTATTCGATCTATATGGCCGGCCCATTGCCACTTCAGGTTACCAATCCGTTGAGCTATGTTGGTCACTCTAGTTCTACTGCGGATATCCTTATTTCTAAGTATATCACGCAGAGAAACGCCGAGCATAGCCCTCTCCATAGCTTGCTGAGCGACTTTGATTGTCCTCATACGGCCAGCAGTGCAGGACCACGTCTCAGATCCATAAGTCATCACTGGCAACACGCACTGGTTGTACAATCTCGATTTCAGGTTTTGAGGTATACCTGACGAGAAAATGTGTCGTAATTTTCCGAACGCTGCCCAGCCGAGTTGAATTCGTCGATTGACCTCTTGGTCGAAGTTGGACTTACTTAGTCGGACTATTTGTTCCAGGTAAACATACTCGTCAACTACTTCCAGCTTAGTGCTCCCAACAACTGCCGGCGTAGGTGTGACATGGACATTAAACATGATCTTTGTTTTGTCCATGTTCATCTTAAGACCTATCCGTTGGGAAGAACTATTGAGGTCATTGAGGATAGTACTTAGGTCCTCCAGCGATTCTGCCATAAGAACTATAGCGTCGGCAAATCGAACGTAAGTGACGTACTCGCCATTGATGTTGATACCGTATCCTTTCCAGTCCAGTAGCTTGAAAACATCTTCCAATGCAGCGGTGAAGACTTTCGGGGATATAACGTCACCCTATCTTACACCTCTCTGCAGAAGGGTATGTTTCGTGCTCTGATTCTGTACTCGGATAGCCATCGTAGCCCCACTGTACAAACACTTCAGCACCTGATATACCGACAATCAACTTGGTGAAGAGACTGTAGCACCGTCCCAAATTTCGACGGAATCAAAGGTTTTCATAGTCCACATTCGCAAGGCAAAGTGGAAGATTGTACGCCGGTCTTTGTACGGTTTCGGTCTTTGGGCCTTGCCTTTTTAAAGTGCTGGAGAGCCATTCTAATCTCGCTCAGACTGACGTCCGGGATATCATCGGAATAGTTTTCGAATAAGGCTTGCTCTTGGTTGTTACTCAAACTTGCGTGTGATTCCAACGATGATGTGTACAGCTGCCCATAGAACCTCTCAATCTCACTCAAAATTTCAGGTGTCCCGGAAAAGATGTTGCCACAGTGGTCTTCAACTTTGACAGCTGGCTCTTTCTGGCAGACAGATCTCTGGCAAAGACTTCGGAGTCTTGTTTCCGCTCGATCGCTTCTTCAGTACAAGCTGTATTGAAGTTGCGTAAGTCCTGCCGCATGCATTTGGAGATCTGTCTGTTCAGTTGCCTGTATGCTGTCAAATCTTTTGAAGACTGCAGCCTCATTTCCCGTTGTAACGCGGCAACATTTTACTCCTTTCTCGCTGCCTACGCTTGGTCCGTTAGCCAATGAGAACTTCGGAAAAAGGCGCCGTCGTCGAGTTGTCTTTCCCGCGCGTTTCCGAGACTAACCAATTTTTGCTCGTAGCTTTAAGGAGAATTATACCTAACAATTATTGATAGTAACTTTTAATCAGTGAATAAAGAGTTATGAAATTGTAATAAATATATCGCAAATAAACTGTGTATTGATATTATTTATGGTATGACACGAAAATTCCAACTTTACGCTGAAGAACCCTACTGAAACGTAAAACATCCATTACAAATGGCTGCCCAACTACGTGGGGCGTAAAAGTGAATAATATTCGTGCATTCACTAATCATAAAAACGTATCAACATGCCCCGTTTACGCCGCAGCATAGACAACGCTAACCTTGATGAAGAACCTGGTCACGGCCAATCCAGCACCGAAGTGCTGGCCTCCCTACAGTGTCTGCTCGAGACATTCGCAGATCGTCTAACACCGCCTTCAACTACGCCAGTTCCTACTACCAGTACCACCGAACATGGAGGGAATTTTGTTAATTGCAAAACAAGGTTCAGCGTCGCGCCCAATGAGTCATTGGAAGGATTTCTCGATGCTGTTGAAACGTACAAAGACTGTGTAAATGTGTCAGATGCCAACGCCCTTCGCGGTTTCTCGATGCTGCTGTCCCATGAAGCAGCTACATGGTGGCAAGGTATAAAGCCCCAGGTCACCGACTGGCATGACGCCGTCCATAACATTCGATGTGCATTTGGAGACCGGCGTCCACCACACAAGATTTATCGAGAGTTATTCTCTCAGACGCAACAAGAGAATGAAAAGACTGATTTATTTATATCAAAGGCTCGAGCGCTTCTAGCGAAATTACCTCACGGTGATCTCACCGAAAAAGTTCAATTAGATATGCTGTATGGATTGTTAAATACAACCATTAAAAAGCGTATCCGACGAGAAGAAATTTCCTCCTTCCTAGAACTACTAGAACGTGCCCGCCAAATAGAAGATTCTATGGACACACAGACTCGCCATGTCACGGGTCCAGCCGTGTGCCGAACACGCCCCGTACCGTTTTCTGGTCATCATGCGCAGAACAATAGCACCTCGGAGCACACAAAGCAGCGCAACACACGAACTACTCGTGTCACAAACACAAATATGTCTTCGATCTTCCCAGTGGAACCCAAACCACCTATGATCGAATACCCGAACGAAAATAAGCAATTCAAAGTCTCAAGAAAGTATTGTGTTTATTGTAAAAACTATGGACATAGACGTGAGGAATATCGTAAATTGAAAAAACAAGATTGTAATGTGAACATTGTTTCGTCTACGGCTAATATAAGATGTTACGGTTGCGGACAGAAAGGAGTGATTCGTTCAGAATGTGCAAAATGTAACTCTGAATTCAGCTCTGTCGAGGTAAACTGTTTCTCCCACAATGATAATCAGCTGTCATCACAATGTACAAGTAAGCCACAAACTCAGGTGAGTTCATTTTAATAGCTTTGAGTGTTCGTTACATGTATATACACCCTATATCCTTTCCTCTCCAAGTTATAATTACGATATAAAATCGCAGTCGTATGTTAAAAAGATGAATATATTTAATAATGATAATAATAACATTACTGTTTATAACCAAAGAGTTAAATTACGTCATTGTGAAACATTCATGCCTACGGAATTTAAAAATTGTCTTCCTAAACATTTTTTCTCACTAAACCATTTTAAACGTAAATTTTCTAATCAATTGAAGGATATTCATTGTTATATCCAAGCAAAGAATTTACTTCATCCCGTGTTTTAAATGGTAATAATAATAATTCGAAGGAGGTATGTTTATTTTCGATAGATTCATTTGCACATAAGTTAAATGCCAGTCTATCGCATGATGTTAATAAAGAAGCTAATACTACGCTTCCGTATAATATTGGAAATTGTTATAATTACAAACCAACAGTTTGCCCAAATCACACCGTTGGCATCCAGATTTATGGAGTTCGAGGTCGTGCATTAAAAAATACTGCAGCGAAGAGAAGTATAGCCGGTTGTTAGCTGTACTCTCTACTACTGGAATACAAACATCACTTCACTAGTACTTCAATGCGTGTTCAACTAGCGGATGGTTCGATTAAAATACGCCAGGTACTAATAAAGAATTTACTGGTAAATATAAAACCTGGAAAGCAAGTCGCACTCGATTTTGTTGTTTTACCAGACGCTGAAAATAATGAAACCTTGTTAGGAATAGATTTCCTTACAGCTGCAGATATTTGTATAGATTTTGCTGCCTCCACCTGGAAATTTTCGGACGACCCAAAAATGTATTCACTGGAGTACGAACCTTTAAGCCATTTTGAATCTTGTGCCTCTGCAGATTTTCTTCGTGGGAATGAAGCTACAATGCTTAACCCTGAAGACCGTCATAGATTAGGTAACCTGAAAGAGAATTCAGACATCTTTAATCTAGGGGGAGCGTGCACAACATATGCCGAACATTATATTGATACTGGTGATCGTCCGTTCCGCCTTACCGGTTGACACCAGCAAAGAAAGAAATTATGAAAGCAGAATTGGAGAAATTATTGCAAGAAGGTATAATCGAAGAATGCGAATCCGCGTGGTCCTCACCCGCCGTCTTGATACCTAAAAAAGATAATACTGTTACGTTCTGTGTGGATTACCGCAAACTTAATAGTATTACTAAAACCGATACTTATCCTCTTCCTTCTATTGACGAGCTTCAATGCACCAAACATCATTGTTTTATCAGCACTATTGACCTAAGGTTAAGATGGCAAGTAAGTGTGGCTCCAAAAGATCGTGACAAAACTTGTTTTATTACACCGTTTGGTACCTTTCGTTTTACGCGCATGCCTTTTAGCTTAAAAAATGGTCCAGCAACCTTCCAGAGACTGATGGATAGATTTCGATCCGGAGGTACTTTAAAGGACACTGTCGTCTTGGCGTACTTAGACGACTTCCATGTAATTTCGGAAGGAAGTCCAGGTGTACATATGAAAGATTTACAATTGGTATTTGATCGTCTTCGGCAATTTGGTCTTCGAGCAAATCGTGAGAAATACCCTTGCCTGTAATTAAAATATCTTGTCACCTCTTGACTCCTGAAGGAATTAAGCCTGATGAGACCAAGATACAAGCGATACTTACTATGAAGGAACCAACTAATGTCAAACAGCTCAAAACCTTCTTACAGACCTGCGTTTGGTTTCGCAAATTTGTACAAAACTTTAGGGATTGCTCAGCCGCCATTAAGCTCACTAGTAAACATGAACTATGGTCATGGGGTGAAGACCAGCGCAAGGCGTTCGATGAACTGAAGATAAAGCTTACGTCTTCACCTATTTTAATACAAGCCGACTACAGTCTTCCATTTTTGGCACGAACTGACGCCAGCAATCATGCTCATGATGCAGCTCTCATGCAGGTTTAAGGCGAGCATCCTGACGAACGCGTAATAGAGTACGCCAGCAACTTTTGACACCTGCAGAACAACGATACTCGACAACCGAGCGAGAGGCACTTGCTGTTGTATGGGTAGTTGAAAAGTTTCGACCATATATTGAAGGTCATCCAATTATAGTAAAAAGTGACCATCAACCCTTAAAATGGCTCCTGTCTCTTAAATCACCTAGTGGCCGACTCGTTAGATGGGCTTTAAGATTACAACCCTATGATATTCGTTTTAAATACATACCAGGAAAAGCAAATGTCATTGCAGATACACTCAGTCGTCCTGTGCATGACGACAGCAATGCTTGTAGTGCCTGTTCAGTGACCATAGATGTTCCTCGGGTAAGTCTAACAGAACTACGTGCTTCCCAACTGGCTGACCCAGAAATTAAGAAAATAGTCCAGGATCTAGAGAATACAGATATTCTAATTTCTAGTCGATGGCTTGAACGCGGTTATTTAATGTCACAAGGTGTTCTCTACCGTTTAAGTCCTGAATCAGACGCCGAGGAGCCCCAATTAGTCATTCCCCCTGCGATGAGAACGAGCATTCTGCAAGAGGTACATGATACACCGACTGCGGGTCATCAGGGTCTGGAACGAACGCTACAACGTCTGAAACAGAGGTATTATTTTACTTCAATGAGAAAATTTGTTACGGAATATCTTAAAAATTGTGAAGAATGCCAAATATATAAGATTTACAACCAAAAACCAGCAGGACTATTTCAGACTCCAGTACAAAACCAACGAGGCGAAGTGTTAGCAATAGATTTTTTGGTCCACTGCCTGAAAGAGATTCCTGCCTGCCTGGATCCTCCTTATATACCGCCACTGATGGGTGGAAATATTTGCATTTAAAGAAGCAACTGCAGAAGTAACAATACTTCCTTAGATATAGGTTTCTAGAGAATTGTCTCTGATAATGGAGTACAGTTTGTATCAGCTGTTATGCAACAAACTATGCACTCCTTGATATTAAGCAAAATCTTATTCCTCTCTATCACCCGGAATCGAATCCGACCGAACGAAAAACAGAGATCTCAAAACACAACTTTCGATTTTGGTCCAGAATAATCATAGAGCGTGGCCTAAGTATCTGGCCGAAATTAGATTTTCTATGAATTCTGCAAAGTGCTCCACTACTGGCTGTAGCCCAGCTTTTTACTGATTGTTCGAGAGATTACGAACGCCTTACGACTCACAGCGTGATTTAAGGGCAATACCTCCAAAGAAAACTTCGTTCCTCAGATTACGCCATATCTAGGTAATTTTATTAAACAACTCGATGAAGTCCTTGATAAATCGGAACTAAATCAAGATAGGGCAAAAGCAGTTAAAGACAATCGGCGTCAATTATCACCTCAGTATCAAATAGGTGACATGGTATTGGTAAAACTCATCTCACTAGCACCATCCCAAGGCTTAACGCGAAAATTTCTCCCAAAAAGAGATGGTCCTTACAAAATCTCTCGACAAATAAGTCCAAGTACATATTTAATTAGTGATATATCATCCGGTGCTAGTGTAGGAAAATTCCATTCTTCCGATCTCACTTTGTTCCACAATGACGTAAGAGGTGATGCTGTACCGGTTAGACCAAGACGTCCTCGAGGACGTCCGCGTAAGTCTATAAACGCGGCGCCGAGAAATGTCGGTGCCAAGTCACAAACGAGACGCACTTGTAACTTGAGGGGAGAGGTAACACGGCAACATTTTTCTTTCTCTGCCTACGCTTGGCCCGTTAGCCAATGAGAACGACGGAAAAAGGCGCCGTCGTCGAGTTGTCCTCCCCGCGCGTTTCCGAGACTAACCACTTTTTGCTCGTAGCTTTAAGGAGAATTATACCTACAATTATTAATAGTAACTTTTAATCAGTGAATAAAGAGTTGTGAAAATGTAATAAATATGTCGCAAATAAACTGTGTAGTGATATTATTTATGGTATGACACGAAAATTCCAAGTTTACGCCGAAGAACCCTACTGAAACGTAAAACACACATTACACCGTCTAATAGCCATTAGATTAAGAGTGTGACCGGAGATTTTTTGTGTTCTTCTGCGGCGGGTCTTGCAAAACTTAGCTCCGATCGCATGGACAGTTTCCACGAGCTTATCATTCATATCGTCCACTGAATTGCAGTCTTCTAGGCACTTAAAACGGTTTTGTTACTCGAGCTGAAAAGTTTCGGGACTTTGGATTAGAGCACGAAGGGGACGGAGCGTTGACTTATTAGACGAGACCTTCCAACTTAACGTTTAGGTTCAGTGTGCCTCTAACCATTCGGTGATCGCTACCAGTTTCACCTCGCGATCACTGAGACATCACTGAACAGTTGTCGTCTGGTCGTCATAATGAAGTCAATCTCATTTTTGTCGAACCGTCGGGGCTCGACCAGGTCCAATTTCTGTGGGGCTTTTGTAGAAAGAGTTCATCATAAAGAGTCCCACTTTGTCCATAAAGTCGGCCAGCAGCTTCCTACTTTCAGCTCACTGTCTCTCTTGTTCCTAGTTTTGCGTTGAAGTCTCCCATTAACACCGTATAGTGGGTTTTGGAGGAATACATGGCTCTCGAGATTTCCTCATACATTTCCTCCACCTCCTCATCGGGATGTGCCTAGGTTGGTGCGTAAACCTGTATGAACTTCAACGAATACCGTTTGGTGATTCTGAGTATAAGATACACAACCTCATCGACACACTCCCAATCTTTACAACGTTGTTAACGAGAGACTTGTGGACGATAAATCCGACACCTCATTGGGACAGATGTTCGCCCTCCCAGTGATAGAACAAGTTGCCGGATTCGAGGATTACCGTGTCCTTCCCCTTTCTTCGGATCTCGGATTATCCTATAATATGCCAGGGTAACTTCTCTATCTCTTCTTCCAGCTCCAGGATCTTCTCGTCAGTCCTCATGGTGCGTGCGTTGTATGTGGCCAGGTCAAGTCGTCTTAGGTGGCAACCGAACCTCCACGGAGATTCTTAGCACCCCCACCCGCCGTTACCATGGTCGCCACCGTAGCCAGGAATAGCGAAGCCGCCGGGGACTGGGGGCAGACACCCACGGGAAGATATATGGTAGTGGATATTCTTTACCGCTACTATGCGGTTATTCTTAAGTTTCTAAAATTCTAGAATTATAAGACTGAAATAAAAAAAATATTAGTTGCAATTATAAGAGTTGATTTACAACGTATTCCGCTGTGCAGGATAACATCGTAAGAGAACCAACTTAACCTCCAAAAATTTAAATTTCAAGTACAAGTTCAATCTACCAACATTAACATGTCAAGTCTACCAACACGCGATAAAAGTATATTAATTAAAACTAACGAGTAGTTTCACCGTACCGCGCATCACAATTTTAGCATAACCATAAAATAAATATCGGCGCGCGATGTTGTTACTGCGGTCATCAATCAGTTTATCTCGCTGTGCATCACTTGGAGTGCTCTCAGACCTATAATATTAATAGTGCTTACCATACGGGCTGGAGCTATTATTGTAAATACCATAATCAAATTTCTGGTATTCTGGTGAATATTGTTTGCTGTAACTAATAGACAGAAGGATAAAAAAGGTTTAATATACAAACTTAGATGGGTATTATGCAAAATTTTTGTAAATGTGTGATTTTATGTTATTAAAAGATTAACATAATTATTAAGGTATTTTTATTTTAAATCCATTTTTTAATAAAATGAGTACCTAAGTTCGTAACGGGAAACAACGCACTTGGTCACTTGTTTTTTGTGTTTTAAGTTATCCATTATTTCTAACTCATTTATTTAAATCATCATCATCATCATCATTACAGCCCTTCACAAGTCCACTGCTGAACATAGGCCTCCCCAAAAATGCCGCCAGCACGGTCCTCAGCCACCTGCATCCATCGACTTCCTGCATGTCTTACCAGTCTTTACCAGTCGTCACTCCATCTAGTGGGGACGCCCTACTTCCGTCCGCTGGTATGAGGCCGCCACTCGAGAACCTTTTTCCCCATCGGTTGTCGGTTCTTCGAGCTATATGGCCGGCCCATTGCCACCAGCCACTAATCCGTTGGCTATGTCGGTCACTCTGGTTCTACTGCGGATATCCTCATTTCTAAGTTTATCACGCTTACACCAGGTGAAGATAGTACTCTTACTGCGTGAGCGTTAGTTTCTTGCACAATTAGGTCTATCAATTTATCATTAATCAAAAGTCTCAATGCTTCAAAAGGATTCG